>BMAO01001136.1:105917-184043 GCA_019973975.1 Trichonephila clavata | reverse complement strand
TCAATAAGAAAAACAATTACATATTGTGAAGTTTGAATCAGTTAAGGTAGCGTGATTTGAAATATAATAATTTAGTTTAATTAAGTCACAGCTATTATTTACATTAATTTACAATTTAGTACTATTAGATGATTTTAAAGTCTCAAATTGCTATAGCTTTGTGAGGGAGGGATCTTGGTGTCCGCTCACTGCGAAGGTTTCGCTCCCAACTCTCCTTTCTCTCACGTCCGGTCTCTCCGGTTGACCATTGTCGGAGTCTTTTTCTCTCCCTACATCCGGCCGTGGGGCGGGATGGGCTTCTCCTCGTGTCAAACGTTGCCGGGGCTAACCAAGACACGTCCGTCACAATATATTAGGCAGGTGTTTTGCACGTGTGGTGATCAATTCTCCTAAAACTGATCCGGCCGTGGGAGGGAGTCGCAGGCGTCTTTGCACATGTGGTTTCGTTACAATATATAATAACACAATTTCTTAGAACTTTTTAGAATATATTTTTTTCCAAGTGAAGTAAACTTTTTTTTATTGTTAATATTCACTAATAACTTATTATCCGACTGTAAATAATATAAAAAATATTAAAAATTAATTTTAAACAAATTTCTTTACACATTAGTTATTCTATCAAATGCAGTCATTTTGACAGCTTTTGGGCAATATAGGTATATGCAAAGTTTCAGTCTTTCTAGTGTTAAAGAACTTTCAAGATAATTATTTTCATTTTTAAACTATTAGACGTACAGTCTTGAAATTAGGTAAGCATATTCCTTTCATAGATTAAAGATCTGCTACAAAATGGTTTTTACGAAAATAGAACCCCAAAGAGTGTTGCGGGGAATTAAATAGCATTATTTATAATTATTTCCATTTTTAAACTATTAGACGTATGCTCTTGAAATTTAGCAGGCATATTCCTATCATGGAATAGAGTTCCTCTCACAAAGAGTTTTGCAGAAGTCAACTATCAAGGGGAGGGGGGGGTTGCAAGGGGAAAAACGGGGCAAAGGAAAAACTCCTGTTTTTGAATTGTTAGACGTACTTGAAATTTTTTAAGCATTTTTATTTTGTTCAATAGAAATGCTCTAAGAATGGATTTTATGGAAATTGATTTCTGTTATAAGCTGTGGTTTATTGGGGTTTGTTGAGAGAAAAAATTCCGTTTTCGAACTACTAGGACTATAATAATGAAATTTGGTTTGCATGTTTCTTTTGTTGAATTGAAAATGGTTCTTTTTGGAAATCGACTCTCAACGGGGTTACGGTGAGTATTGAAAGTTAAAATTTCGTTTTTGCTCTATTAGATTTAGTCTATAAATTTGTCATGCATGTTTATCTTTTGGAGTAGAGATCCACTGAGAGAAAACCGGTTTTGCGAAAATCCACTAAGTTATTGGGTTACAAAAGCGAAAAAAAATCATTCTACTTTAATTTTAGAGATTATTAGAAATTATTGATTAGAAATTCTGTAATTTTTGTATCAAGAGGCGAGAGTTAGATATATTTTTCAATACAATCAATTTCTTAATGTTGGGACTTAGATATCAATAATTTATACACATATAAACATTATATATTGTCCAACATCATATGAAATACTGAGTGAAGCAGATAGGTAATAGCTAGTATGAGACTATTTATAATGTAATTGAAAATGCCTGAAGTACTTTCAGCTGGTTCATTAAACTAGATTTATTACTATACAAATTTCTTGAGCAAAGAATTTTTTTTTTCTGTTTTCTTGAAAGTAATGCAATTGCTTAGTGTGTGAGTAAAGATATAACAATAGCACAACTATCCCTCCCCTTATTTAACTTTCACACTGCACCACTTAAGGTGACAGAGGTCCGTCAACAATAGCCTTTATGTCACATTGTAGTGTGATGATAGTATACCTCCCTCACACACCACTTAAGGATTTTGAAAGCGTTCTAGTATCCTAGTCCTTCAGTCCTAGGACTCGGTACCCTAGTGGTCAAGGTATCGAATCATGGCTGGCGTGTCATGAGTTTAGTGAGCTTAGCATCACTAAAGATCCGTCGTGTAGGGGAATGATGCCCGTTAAATATGTCGAGGGCTTAAACGTCCTCCCGTTGGTGTGGTGTGGTAGTTAGGAAAGGGGGTGCGAGCTCCAGTGTCGTCCTTGTAACTTGACCATGGTTCAAAATGACGAGTTCCGTCGCCAAAAGCTCTTCTGTAGAGGGAACAGTGCGACGTTAACATTCAGTTACTCACCTTTCAGTCCTACAGCCACTGAAGGTATTCGACTATTTATGACAACATGGGGAACTTTTTGAGGTTTTTAGATTTGTTTAGAACGTTTTAAGAAAAATATGCTGAAATTAAGAAGAGAAAAAAATTATTATTATTACTAAAATGGGTAAAATTGTCAAAAAATAGCATCAACGCGGCCCATTCTGTACCAAAAGTTTATGAACAAATTTTCAATTTTTCAATTTCGAAGTATTTCTGTGTTATTCATTTTTTAAATGACGTTCAGGATAAGAGATATTTTAATTTTTACATAAACTAGAACACTTTATCTTAGTTATTATATGAAATTGCTGGAAAAAACAGAGGTTATATTCACATAAAGTACTATAAATTTTTTAATAAAACAGTGGTTGATCAATCTGAAATTTAAAACACTTCTACTATTATACAGCACATGCTCAAAATATTTCACAGCTAATTATTTTCAAAACCTTTTGAGCAATCGCTGTCCTCGTTTGAGCATTTAAAAAAAAACACATTTCGAGTAAAACGCGCGATTTAATGTATAACATCTTGCTTAAAGTAATGGCATCTGCTTTTACTAAAACACATGTAGCTTTTGTTCTAAAGAAGGACAAATAATAAACTTGATATTTTTATAAAGCTAATAAGATGGCCTATAAAATAAAACCTTTAAAAATATTGCAAATTTTTAGCAAAATTTACAATTTTAGAGTAGTCGGATACCTGAAAACCCACTGTGTAAAGGGGTTGATGCGCGTTAAATTCGTCGTGGCTCAAAATCTTGTGTTGACTTGGTAGGGTGTCAGCTTTGTCATTTCACCGAGGTTCAAAATTATAAGATCTGTCTCCAATAATCCTCATATTGCTTCACTCTCCTATTCAACGTTGTTCAGTTTAACCAGAGGTAGCTCCTGTTATTCCTGATACGGGAAAATGAATATTTGAAAATGGCTCCTCACACTAAATAAGCTATATTAGCCACAGTGTATAGCACCATTAATCACAATCTAAAGCAATGGGAGTCTATTGGTGACAGATCTCATAATATTGAACCAAGGTCAAGGGACGTGGGTGTCGCTTGAAGTGACACCTCGCCCTCCTTCCACTCCACACCAGCGTTTCTCAAACTGGGGTGCGTGTCCCCCTAGGGGGGGTGATAACTCTACAAGGGGGTCGCGAGTATATTGAAAATTCGAAAACAAAAGATAACTTAAAAAATTCTGAAAGTAAGCAAACAAAATACATTCTAACATAATAAAAAATAAAACACACCTTTATACTGATGTAATACACTTATAAATGTATCAGTACTGCACAATGAATTTTATAATTGAATTAACAATACTAAGTTAAGCACAAGTTTAACAATTACCATTGACCCCATGTCATTCACATTTAAAATTATATACAAAAATTAACACTTATCTCCGTAATTTGTACCGTTTATAATTACTCTCTTTTTTGCCGATCAAAACTTACGTGATTTACTCCTCGATGCCATCGTTTTTCACGTAAGCGTTCGTATGTGATGTATTGGGAAGGGAGGGAGAAAAGAAATAAAAAAGTAAATCCTTCATGAAACACACTGTCAATATCCTTCTATTGCATTCTAAAGTCCTTTTATTGCGCTCGGGATAATTTTATGGATAGCAGAGCACAGAGAAGATCGTACTTCGAAAAGACGTATTTATACTTCAGGGACAATTAAAGCTTTGACTGAGTGAGACATTTATATACGCCCGTAGCACTTAAGAGGTTAAAGATCTATTGTAGCTTTGGTGTCCAAGTTATAGTATTATCGAATTCAATACATTATTATTGTTTGAAGGGAGGGGGCGTGATGAAAATTATGATTAAATATTGGGTCGCAAATACTAAAACTTTGAGAAGCTCTGCTCCATACTAATGTGTGGATTTTGAGCCGCGACTATTTTGGCGTTTATCAGCTTCTGGTAGTGTTCATTGGAACCAAGACTCGACGACACCGGCCACGAGTTCACGACCATGACCACCTGGCTACCACTGCCAATCATCTAACTTAGTTCAAATTTTATAATTAATTTCTTATCTTAAGAGAACCAGGACATCATACACATTCAAAAAATCGCTTTTTCAATTTTAGTATTAAAAAATAGTGCATATTTTTCTGAAATAAAAAATGTATTACACTTATATATTCGTTGAAAAAATAACCTTATAATATATGAAAAAAATAAGTGATAAAAATATAAACAAATGTTTACAAAAAAATACTTAGTTTTTTTCACTTTTTCTCCAAAGCATAATTTTTTTTTGCTTTTAGGTACACTTTTAAAAAAACTATTGCTCTATATGGATCTAATTTTTTTATACTTCTGTGCAGGATACCTGTGCATACAGTGAACTTATTTTTTTAGTCGAAAATGTACATCGTTTTCTTAAAAAAATAGATTTGTGTATGAAAAAGAGGTAAAAATAAAAATTTTCAAAATTGCGAAGTTTTATAACTTTTTTTAAAGAAACTATCCTAAAATCTTACTAAAAAAATACCTTCACTATATTTTGTGCATTGTTTTATATCTATGTGCAAAAAATATTTTACATATTTAAGAGATACTTTTTTAAAAAATGATACCTAATCATGAGTATGTCTTGTGAGATCTTAAAAACTATGTTCAACTTAAATTAAACAGAAAAAAAATCAGCAAAAAAAATTATTTTTGTATTTTCACAGAATGATTAAAATATCTTTATATTAAAATCACAAAAAAACCTAAGCTCTATTGGAAATTTTTAAAGATATAAGTCACATAAGCAAAGAGTCTTAATTTTAGCATTTTACTCTTTCGAATATGTCCTGGTACCCTTACGCCATGATTAAAAATAACTAAAGATTTTAAGACATAGATGCACTTGTAGACGAACAAGCTCATTTCTAAGAACAGTAAAATTCGTTTAACGCGGATACGTTTAAGATGAAATATCGGTTTACACGAAATAATACAATGGTCCCGTCAAACTATAAGCAACTGACATGTATTTTCATGCATTTTTTTTCTATTAACACTAAACGAATATTGCTTAACAAGGAAAGATTTCCCTTCTGGGAATGAACACATTACCGAAAACACCAGCTGATGAGCATTCGAGATTTAAGAGGGGTGTTTAAGAAAGTTTTTGAATTATTTAAATGTCCTACTATATCTTCGAAAGAATTAGTTGCAGTAAAAAATGTCAATGCGTACACAGCCCCAATTATGCCAGACAAAGACATTTTGGAGTTTGTTTAAAGCTCAAAAAATATCCCTGATGCAGATTCCGACGACGAAAAGGAAATGAATGAAGTGGCTCATATTCCCACGTCATCCTAAATGAGGAATATCATGAAAAGTATGCGCAGTTACTTATAAACACATTCCAATGGTGAAAAGATTAACAAAATGGACGACTTCAAACATTTCGTTGATTGAATTTGATACTAAAAAAGAAAATGCAAAGAAAAATATCAGAAAATTTTCCAAAAACTCAATAAATGGTTGTTGTTTTTTTTTAAAAAAACTTGGAAATTTATATTTAATTTCAATAAGTTTTTTGTTAATGTTTTGATTTTATTAAGAACATGCATATATATATATGTGTATCTATGTGAATAAAATGAGCGCTAATAAACTTAATCTTGTTAAATACATGTTGTTGTTGTTGTTTTTGTAACATCGTTAAACACGAAAAAATATTTCAGTCCCCCTCATTTTCGAATTAATTGATTTTTTTTCTCTGTCTTTCTCTCTGTATATTCATTTTATACCAAATTTCAATTTAAAAGAAGAAGAAAAAACTTTTTTTCCCCAATGTTTTTTGCAAAAACTAGAATTTTAAATAACTTTTTACTTAAACACTTGGAAAAGTAAAGCTTAAACATTTTATTCCTTATCTGAAGAGGGGAAAAAAGAGAGATACAATTTTTTTCCCTCTCTGCAGCAAACACTCGAAGCTTAACACAACACCCAGGATTCCCAGACAATTTCTAATCAAACATCTTTCTTGAGAATTCGTCTCCCGCTGATATTTTTACCAGAAGCACTTTTTAACACCCAAGAGGCCGAGAGAAATTCTCCCCCACCCCCCGAAAGAAGGGGGGATGAAAGAAAGAGAAATGTCTTTTCTCTAGACGACGAACGAATCTCGTTTAGTTGTCAATTGCACATGGGACCGCCATATATATATATTCCATTTTTATTTATCTCTCAAATATGTATCGCGACAATTCTCTGGATTTGTCTTGTCCCACATATTTTGCTGCATTGAGTATAGTGTTTTGGAGCGATATATAGAAAAAAGAAATCTATTGAATATTTCTCAGATTGCAGTACAAATTGATACACGGCAATTCCTAGGATTGGATAATAGTAATTTTAAGTGACTCATTTTTTTTATGTAATATAAAAGACAACGAAAAGGATATACTATTTGCGATGTCATTTATAATCAGTTACTTTGTATCATATATCTAAATCAGTGGCGGGCAACCCATTTTCGATCGCGGGCTGCATTGCGGGAGCAGAGGAGGCAGGAGGGCCACTCTGTGACGGGTCTATTCACGATATTTTTCCTATTAATCCTCTTGGGGAAACTTTGGGCCTAGCATTCACATTAATTCACAGCCTTTCAAGAGGAACACGTGATATGTAAATTAGTTTGACTATATAAAGTCTATATATATATATATAGGTTTTGTAGATGTAAGAAAGAAGGAGCCGGGAAGCTGTTACGTAAGTGCGAATATTGGAATATTTCATTCCCAAACCTAGTGCGAATTAAGAAAGTGATTGCTTAGGTTAAATTATTAGATTGAAGATTTGAGATAGTAGAATTAGAATTAGCTATCGGTTCATTAGCGCTTGTTCTCCTTATCTAGTTCACGTAGTCGGGTTTACTTAGAGTTGGGTATTAAGAATAGACAACGCTTTAGATATCACTCCTAGGTTTCCTCTTGTAGTTTCACTTGTGATTGTTTAAGTGTGTGTTCAAGGAATAAATAAAACTATTTGTTATTATGGAGTTTGTTGGTGATGCTTTGCTTCCCCCCACACCTAAAGACGCGCATGACTGAGAGAGATGGGTGCCGATTAGACCCCTCCCAACTCCTTTTTTTAAAATGATCACATCAGTATAACAAACAATAAATATAATTTAAGGGGGTCCGGCACGTCCATAGGAGCCCTTGTTAAATTACGTAAGTTTATGTACCTTTTTCTCAGAAACTACTTCCATCTCATGGATAAAATTTTTACAGCAGATTATGTGTAGTAGCAATTAAACTTTAACGAAGGCTTTCGTTTTTTTATTTTAAAAATTAAAATAATTATGAATTTTTCAAAAAATGTCCACTTTTTTTCTAAAAATTTAGTTTAAAAAAGCCTTGTCAATAAAAGCTTGCTAGATATCTAATTCCCTCCATCAAATTGTGTAAACACGTTAAAAGTATAATCATTGAAAATTTGAGGATTATATAATAAGTAGTTTTTGCGAAAAAAAGTACATAAAGTAAAAAATATTACATTTTGAAAAAAAAAACAGGCTTTAAAGTAAAAAGTTGTAATTTTTGAGCATTTTTTTTTTACTACTTTCCAAAAGCATATGAAGCATTTTCTTTATCCTCTGCTCCTACAGAAGACTCCTCTAATTTTCTTTTTGTTTCATTATTTTTAACAATTCAGCCTTTTTGGGGATCTGAAGGTGCTTTCGTTGAGCTACACGAATCCTACGTGCATCAAATTTTTTGAAGCATGGCACGCAGTTTTAACTTGGTTCAATATCACAATGTTTTAAGATCATTAATTTGCTACATGACTCACATTGAACTGCGCAATAGCCCTATTTACCTCAATTTTAACGTTTTTAATTCCACAAATGTAGATTTGGGAATCACTGACCATGTGGTGTTATTAATTGAGTCATTTTAACAAAAGACATGTACCCATACACTCTTGGATATTCCCAATACACTCTAACTTTTCCACTAGAACATCATATGGATTTGCGCTCACCAGAAACTTATGTAACGGAAAGAATAGGTGCTCTTGGCAGAGCTCATTTGATGCACCTCAAAAAGAGTAACTTCATTTAAAAATAAATAAAAATACTTCTAGTTATCGTATTTCCTCATGTCATACATCATTTTGAACAGAAATATTTGAACTTTTACGAAATATAAAAAACTGAAAATCGATAATTTTTCAAAAATTCATGTGCAGGCCCCCAAAATGAAATGGTGGCATTTTTATTCAATTTCTTTATTTGGCCAATTTCATACTGTCTGTAGCTGCACACACAAACATAAGTACATTTAATTTTCGAATTAATATTCAATGTATGAATGAAGTCAGTGGAGGTAATGGAGAATATAAGGGCCCTCCTGCAAAATCAGGTTTGGGACCACAAGTCGGATCTTTCAAAGGATTGCAAAATCAAAACATCAGGCTTTGAGCCCCCTAGAATTTTCCCTCCCATCCTCCTCCTCGATGCAGGGGTTGCGAAGGGGCACGCTACGCCACTCTGTGTCTGAAGTACGCTTTCAAAAATCACGCCAACTAACCTAACATTAAGAAAATATTCACAAACATACTATCGAAGAAGTGACTGAATGTCATTTTATATGATACCATTAAAGTGTGAAATCGGTTATTTCATAGAATAACTAGGTATTTCATGAAATAACTAGACAAATCAGTTAAAGTATATAAAATTATTGAATTCTAGCGCGCGCGATTTAACTAGGTGTTCTATTGAACAAGGTGGTGAACCTTTATGGATCAAGGTGTCTTTTTTTCCAAAGAAATGTTCAAAGAGTTATAATATTGCCGTCAAAGATTTTTGACTTGTAATTATTGGAAAATAATGAAACTTATACTAACAACCCAAAACTCTTTATTTACTACGAAAAATTACGTTTTGAGCTGTATAGTTGTAACTGTTTTAGTTATACGTGCAATTCAAATTAAAGTAACGTTAGAACGGGACTTCTGTTGTAGCAGATTAGATAACAAATAACTTATATTAAGGTTGTAAAATTATTTTTAGAAGAATGCATGCTCAATTGGAGCCCTCTTCTAAATGATTTCTAAGCGAATCTTTAATGTTTTTCATTTCTGAAAATAATAATTCGCAGGTAAAACAGATGAAAATATGGTTGAAATAGCATATAATCAAGCTTCTTCAAAAATTTAAATGTGTCTGATATCTAATTCCGTGTTTCCAAATATTCATTATTAGCATTTTTACCTATATTGCTTGTTAATCTTTCTGTTTCAATCAATTCCAACTTTCCCATTGTTTCAATAGATTTTTGAATTTATATTGAACTAGACTGGAAATCAATCTCTCAGTTGCATTTCGAATTTCGTCAATTTTCAACTAATTCAATTGGGACATATTCAGTTTAACAAATTGTCACATCAGGTTACATAATGAATTTGAGCGTTTAGAGAAAATATGAGAAATTCTCGCTGAAAATTGAGACCGATCACTCGCATTTGTTCGCAATACTTCATAGTAAACTTTGTTATTTTGAAGTAAAATGCAAACCATTTTGATGGGTGGTTTGCCCAGAATATTCTGTCACGTGCCATAGGTTCGCCATCCCTGCAATAAATAACGATTACTTGATCAAGTACGAAATGCGGCACTCAAAATTTCTTTGAACCGGTTAGGGACAAAAAAATAGCCAAATAAAACAATTGTATACTCTGGATCTGAGTTCAATATATGTGAGCAAGAATTACTATCGCTTGAAGAAGTTCCGAATACTGACACAACGCTTCTATCTGTTGCAACAGCTCTAAGTTGTGGCACTGAGTAAGGATTTAAAAAGTGCTCGCTTAAAAAAATGTGTAATAGTAAAAAACGTGCTTATTTCAAAAATAATATATAATGCAATTCAAAGTGTCATCACAATAATCCTCGTTCCAATAAATGATGGAAAATAAAATAAAGGTAGTTCATAAAATTTAAATTAATATTCTCTTGCATTTTTGTTTGAAAAAGCTTACACAATGCTTTTATGAAGCAACAGTTTTTCTTCCCAGCATGTATTTTTTTATATTTAAAAATAACTATTTCTGTGTGAGCAACATATTCTTTTTTTTTTTCTGTTTATCTAATGTTAGCAATATGAGCAATTGTAAATTATATTATCTGCTTTTCCCTTATTATTTATTAATTGATCTTCCATAATAGGGATAAAATGTATTTTCGAGAAATTTTAGCTGCGAGCGAGAAATTAATGATCAATTAGTTACTTATTGATATTTTTAATTGTTTATTTTTCACTTTAATGGTCAACCATTTGTTTTTTTAATGAATAACTAATTATTTCATAGAATAACTAGGTAAAGTATGAAATTTTTTATCTATTATATACTTTAACTCACTAGTCTAGTTATTTCATGAAATACCAAGTCATTCTACGAAATTCGTATTATATACTTTAACGATAACATATATGCCATTCTACATTTTTAAATAAAAAAGGAATAAGTTTTAATTAAAGTGGTGATAAAATTTTTGATGTTCCTGACAAGATAAGCCTATATCAGGTATAAATACAATCTTGGTGTTTTAAATGGCTTCAGGGTTTTAGTGAATTTTCCTTTTCTTACAATTTTAATGTTTAAACTTTTAGATATAGCGGCAAATTTCAAAATCCGCCACTAAAAACTCTCGCAGAATTTCAAAGTTCTACACAATAAGCAATCAATCAATTATTTTATCCGAAAATTATACGCTTTTCCACACATGTTTACACGGATTGCTGGGTCATTCAAGATTAATCTAGTATAAATTAGCTCTTTTTATATTTATTCGTCGTTTATAAGATCAATCATTTCTTAGCCAAAAGATAAAAATTGTAGAAAGCCCTCTATAATCTTGAAGTGTTTTTTACAAAAAAAAAAATATCTCTCAATAGTTTGGAATGGATTTTATTGATTTTGATTGTTTAGTACCATTGCATTTTGAGCATATTTCTGACGAATAACTTCATAACTTTCAATCTTGATCAAGTTGTAATCCTCTAAACCTACTCTCGGACCCGGCTAAAGGTGTGGGAGGAAGTGAAGGACGACTCGATACAATACTCTTTAATTATTTATTTAGCACACTAATTATCACAGACAAAATTCAATTAATCAGATAGAATGAGATGTTTCCCAGAAAAAGAATAGGGGGAATTTGTTACGAGAGTCGCGAGTTCGGAGAAAATTTCTAATCAAATGATTCCCCTTTTATGGATCAATCCACTACCCTAATATTTGATTGACACTGTAGTTATGTGACCAATCGTCACTTAAATCGCTTTAACAATTTGAAGTTCGAAACGCGCTATCAATATAACTAATACCTGATCGGTAGATATTCTTCCTTATCTTCTACTTCTTAATATTTCAATCTTCAGGCAACTTCTTTTAATCATCTATTCTCCTCTATCTATCTATCTAGCAAGCAAGCAACTCTAAACTATACATAACAGATCTAATTTGCATATCACGGTTTCTTCTTCAGAAAGGGTTGTTGTCATTCATAGCCCAAAGATTTCCCTAGAGGGTTAATGGAAGGACGTGTACAGATTCGTCACAAAGCGCCGAGGAGACACTACTCTCTAAATTACCACACCACGTTAACGTGATGTTCAGCCAGATTTAATGTGCAAAAGCCTGTCTACGTGTTTAGTGATAACATCAGAATTCGACGGTAAAAACACTGGCCACGTTCAAATTCAATGAATTTTTTAAAAAATCAATAAAATAGTTTACAATTAATTGAATGTTGGTTTAAGAAAACATAGTGAGATGTTCGCTGCGAGATGTGTGATGGTGAAACTGTGTGATGGGGGAAAAATTCCAACACCAAGAGAAATTATTGTAGAGTAATGAAATTTAGACAATGCAATGGTTTATTTAACATGTGCGTAATTGATTCAATTTTTAAGATCACAAGTTAATTTAAGCTCAGGGAAATGCATTTCAAATGTGAAAAATGCTGTTACATTAATAGCCAATGTAACCTCCAGATTTTTGAATGCAAGCCTGCAAGAGTGCACGCATTGTTTCATACAGGTTCCGAATGTCACTTTGAGGTATGGAGTTCTTCACTTATTGTACTTGTTTTATCAATAATGGGACGGTCCATTCTAGCTGTGGATGATGCTGAACCGTCCAGTGATTTCCCATACGTGCTCAATTGCAGACAAAGCTTGTGATCTCACAGAACAAAGTAACATGTCAATACTTGTAGAGCCCGTTGCGTTACAACAGTGATGTGAGGGTGAGCGCTATCCTGTTGGAAAACTCCCCCTTGAATGCTGTTCATGAATGACATAACTATAATTTGAATCACCAGACTGTCGTACAAATTTGCAGTCAGTGTATTTGGGATAACCACGAGAATGCTCGAAATGCATAGAAAATTGCTCTCCAGACCATGACTTTAGCTGTAGGTCCCGTGTACCTAGGCCACAGACAGTTTGGTTCCAGGCGTGCACTTGGCCTCCTTCTGACCAATAGACAGCTACAACTGAAACCAAGGAAGAACCTCCTTCCAACAGAAAACACAACAGACTTCCATTGCGCCCTCCATTGTGCTCTGGCTTGACACCACTGGCGTCGCAAATGGCAATAGCTTGGAGTTGGTGGAATACACGCTACAGAGCGCCTGGCTCGGAGCTGTCCTTGAAGTAACCGATTTCTAACAGTTCGTTGTGTCACTGTGGTACCAACTGTACCTCGAATTTCTGCCACAGATACAGTACGATTTACCCCAGCCATACGCTGATTAAGGCTGTCTTTGCTCTCAGTAGTGCCACGTGGCCACCGGAACCCGGTCTTCTCGAGGCAGTACCATCCCTTGACTACTGCTCCCAACAATCCCAGTGGATACATTCCGGCCAAGTCTTTCTGCAATATCTCGGAAAGGAAATCAGCCTTCTCATAGTCCTATTACACGACCTCGTTCAAAGTCAGTGAGCTGTTGATAAAGGCGTCTTGGTCTTTTTAAAGGCATTCTTGGCTAACATCAAATCAATACGCCAAATTTTACAGACAAATAACGCTCACGAACTTCATAACACGCATTTAAAGCAACCCTGATTTGTGAGCTCTGAGTGGTGCTACTAGCGGAATACTTAAGCGAGAAATTTGAATCGATGCCACCTTTCAGATGTATAAACACTTGTACCAAATTTCGTTTATGTAACACAAGACTTTCTCGGTGTCGGGATTTTATTTCCGTCACTGTGTGTGTATATATATATATAGTATAATAAAATAAAATAAAATAATAAGAGACAAAATTGTACTTCCTACAAGACTAAAAAAGAAAGAAATTGGATTCTAAGAAACATATCAAGAAAACAAATGTTGCAAAAGAATATTGTACTAAAATTGGATAAAAACAAACAAAACAGGAAAACAAAGGTATAGAAATGTGAAAATTGAAGATACAAAAGAGTCTTTTGACTAAAATGGAGACATATTATGATTTCTAAAGCTGTTGCTTAATTAGGCCAGACAAAAATTAAAGTTAACCAATACTTTATGGACCCACCTTCCCCGTACAGCAGTATATGTGTGTGTGTGTGTGTGTGTGTGTGTGTGTGTGTGTGTGTGTGTGTGTGTGTGTGTGTGTGTGTGTGTGTGTGTGTGTGTGGTGTGTGTGTGTGTGGTGTGTGTGTGTGTGTGTGTGTGTGTGTGTGGCTCTTTTATTCAATTTCTACTCTCTCTATATTTATGTTTTTTTTATTTCCAATGGCGGATTACAAGACAACTGCAAACAAAATGAGAAGCAGAGAATATTGACAAAAAACAAAGGACAACACAAAAAATAATGAAAGAAAAAATAAGAAAAGAAACACAAGTTCACAGTATAGTCTATAAATCACACATTTTGTGTCTGGCCTCCAATTCTCTGCTCCACGTGGATCCAGAGTTGAGTGCACGGCAGCGTGCCAAATGAATGGCGTCCATTTCTTCATTGGAGTCGCACAGTTTACAAAGTGGACTCTGAGCAATGCCTATCATGTTTAGATGCTTAGATAGGCAGTCGTGGCCAGTGGTGATTCGAAAATCGGCCACAGCTCTATCTCGTGGCCATTTTGGAATATGAAGGAGTTTGCTAAACCACACCGTTTGTTTATTCTTTTGGTTGAATTTAGACCAGAAGTGCTCTCTGTAGTACTTCTTTATAATTCTTTTGGCGCTATAAAATGGAACTGTATTATTAGAGGTTTGTAAGATTTTTGTCCCCTTCTTCGCCAAGCAATCGGCATTTTCATTCCCATCAATGCCACAGTGCGCCGGAATCCATTGCATGGCAATGTCTACGTGGCTTTGAAGTAAATCACCAATTAACAGTTGACATTTGAGAATATCCTTTGACAAAGGTGCCTCGATGGAAGATATTGCTTGGAGGGCCGCCCTTGAATCACACAGAATAACTACTTTTGAAACACGATCTGCGTGGCAAAGAAGTTGAGATAGAGCAATACGTATAGCTGAAATTTCGGCATCAAAAGCAGTGCTGTGAATTCCTATTGGTGTATAGAAGGAGAATAGGTTGCAGCAGACTCCAGCACCTGCATTACTGTAATCTATCAACTTGGAACCATCTGTGTAAACGTATAGCCATTCATCTTCAGGGTATAAGGAATCCAATGTCTCCAAAGAAAGGATCCTTAGGATTTGACTATCTGTTTCTTTCTTTTGGACCTCACAGAGCAGCTCTGTAGAAAGTGCAAAGTCATACCTTTCAGTCGGGTAGGAAGATTTTATTAGATCTTCTGGTTCGAAATGAAAACTATGAAGCTCTTTAAGAGCCATGACTTTCTGAAGGAAGCCTCTCTGTGATTTGAGATTTCTGTTGGTATAGGATAAAGAATCCTTCCAAAGGGATAGACATTCTGGGATTCTAGTAATTTTCTCCCATAATAATAAAGCCCGTTCTTCTATAATAGATTTAATAGGCATTTGATGGGTTGATAACAACAGAGCATCGATTGGTGTTGATTTCACAGCTCCCGTAATTAGCCGTAATGCTCGATTATGGAACACTTCTAGATCAATCACCTGTTTAGATGCCGCAACCAAAGGCTCACAGCAGTAGGTAATGAGTGGCAGAATGTAAGCGTTATATGTTAATTCTAGAGTTGTTTTAGAACAACCCCATTTCGAGCCAGCAATTCTTTTCAAAAGACTTAACCTCTTAGTCGTGCGTTCCACGGTCATTCCAAAGTGTTGTCTTCATGTTAATTTTCGATCGAAATTAATGCCCAAATATGAGAAACAATTTGTTTGGAGAACATTAATTCCTTGGTATGAGAGGTTCAGTTGCAATGGCTGATGGGTGAGAGAGAAAGTCTGGTAGACTGTTTTATCCAGATTTACTTTCATGTTATTATCTTGGCACCAGTAATTAAGGATTTCCAAAGCTTTATTCAAGATTGCCTCAGATTTCTCCTTAGCATGATATTTAGGTATTTCTGTCCACAACACTAGGTCGTCTGCATATAGTAGACATTTAACTCCAACAAGTCTCTCCAACTCAGCAATTAGGTCGTTTTTATACAGATTAAAAAGGAGGCAGCTGGAAACGGCTCCCTGTGGTAGACCAGTCCTTAGAATCTTGTATTTTGAATAGCAGCCTTCGGATCGAGCTCTACAGATTCGTTGGCTGAGGAAACTCTTAAACCATCCAAACAAGTTTGAATGGTCACCAATATTTGAAAGTTTCAGGAGAAGATGTTCTCTCCAAACTAAGTCATATGCAGATTTCAGATCCACAAATACAGCTGACAAAATTTGTTTTTTATCCAGCGCATCTTTCACCGTCTGGCTTGGGAGTGTAACATGTTGGCTGGTAGATCTGTACTGTCTGAAACCTCCCTGTTCGTTGGCAATAAACTTAGAGTTTTCCACATACCATTCCAACCTTTTTGTTACAATTATTTCCATTGTCTTACAAGGATACTTGTCAATGATATCGGTCAATATCCTTTAATATCACTGGGATCTTTACCCTTCTTATGTATTGGAACTATAATTGATTTGCGCCATAAAGCAGGCACATTACCTGTGTTCCAAATAATATTAAAAAGCTTTAAAATAGTGTGGGTTGCTTTGATTCCAAGATTTATGAGAAATTCTGCGTGAATGGCATCTTCACCTGGAGACTTTTTGGCTTTTAGCCTACACAAAGCACTCTTAAGTTCAGCCATGGTGATAGGCGAGTTAAAAATGGGAAGGGTGTTATGATTTTGATTTAGTAAATTCTGTTTATATCTTATATTCTTGTTAACACACTGTGTTTGTTTTCTACAAAAGACGGATTTTAATTGAATATCCGAGAAATGTTTGACAAATGCGTTTGCTATCCTCTCATGAGAAGAAAACGAAGCACCGTCAATCACAAAAGGCTTTTTAATGGGTTTAAAATTTTCATTTTTTAAACTTGCAAGGAACTTGTAAGTCTTTTTCCCATCTTTTTGGAAATTCATTTTAGAAATAAAATCGCCAAAAGAAGCTCTTTTTTCCTTGGGGACCTCTTTTCTCAACAAAGACGCTTGTTTCCGCCAGTTCTTGACATCGATTGGACGTTTAGTGAGTTCAGCTTTTCTCCTTAATCTGTTTCTTTTCTCTTTCATTGATTTGAGTTCTTCAGACCAAAAACATCTATAAGTCATACATCTACCTCTTGGGATGCATTGTTTTGCACAGCTTATAATCTTATTTGAAACAAGTTTGGTGATATGTTCGACAGATGCCTCAAAATTTAGATTTTCAGGGTCTAAAGCAAACTCTGTCAAAGTTCTGTATTTATTCCAGTTAGCCTTTTTAAAATTCCACGATATTTTTGAGGACTTAGGGTTTTTTTCTGAAACAGGGAAAGAGATGTCTGCGATGATTTGTCGATGTCCTGAGCCAGGGTCGTCTAGTAGGATTCTCTTGGTATGCTGACTGAGATCTGACGTGACAAGCAAGAGGTCTGGCGAGTATGTATTTCCATTGTAATGTAAATATGTATGTAAGTGGTTAGGATCGAATAACAACTCGTAAGTAGAAGAGAGCAAGAGGTCTTCCACTTCTACTCCAGCTTCATTTAATTCTTTATAATCCCATGATGGTGAATGGGCATTAAAATCTCCTATAAAAATAGAGCGTGGGGTTCTTGTACCAAAGTAAGTAAAATTTGGTTTGTTTTTAGGAGGGTTGTATATAGAGTAGATTCTAAAGTGAGAGTTGTGCTTCCAAACATCCAAATATGTAGCTTCACTTATATCACTACCATGATACATATCTTTAATGATTTTAAAATCAGCAGTTAAAGATTCTTTATATAACTCCTGTAAGAATTCCGCTAGCAATTTGTCTTGATTTTGGAAGGAGAAATAGAGAAAATCCCTTAAATGTGAAATATTTCAATTTTTCTAAATCTAGATTTGACTCCATCACAGTAAAAACGTCAATATCATAAGTAGCCAAACTCTTGGCAAGTTCATGCTTCTTAACCTGAGATAAACCGCCTGCATTCCACTGGAGAACACGTAGAGACGAGCACTGAAGGCGACACATGCCGACGTAGTAGATCACTTAGCCGTAATAATTTACGTTTCCGGGGTGCACCAACGAGGAGGTGGATCTACACTGCACTCCCTATATTTATATATATATATTTATCTTGTTCAAACTTTCAATCGTTAATAGAGTGCATTTTAAAGCACTCAAATGAGCTGAAATTTTATATACACGATTATTTTGGATGACAATACTGTAATTGAATTATAATTAGTAAAAATTAATTGATTAAATCTAATTATTCAAAGAATTACAAATACAGCCACGTTGGTATAATTTTCGGCGACTTATCGACCATTTTGACGACTTGTGTCAAAACTTGAAAAGGTTTTTTTCTCACATTTTAAAGCGCTCGATTTTCTATACTCTATTGTTTTGCGTAACATTACGATAATTCAATAAAACTAATTAAAATTAATTGACTGAAATTAATTTTTTTAAAGAATCACAGATAGAGCCATGTTGGCTCCATTTTTAGTGATTTGGATCAGAATTTTAAAATATTTGTTTTCCTCACGTTTCAAAGCATTCAGTTGAACTGAAATTTTATATACACGATTGTTTTAGTGACAATACGATACTTTAATCATAATTAATAAAAATTAATTGCCCCTTAATGTTGTAATTCCGTATTATGTATATACATAATTATATATTAATTGTAACTATTTAATAAAAAGTAACTGAAAAAAAAAATTTTGTTGATCTAAGTAGGAATTGACTTAAGTTTTTTTCCCCTTATATCAGTTGCATCTTAGTTATCTTATTTTCCTTGTAACTTAGCTCATATCTCCAAAAAATTGCCTACTTCTTAACTATACTATCACGGCCCTAAATCCTCAACAGAAATTAGGTATTTTAATCAAACATGAAATTAATGCAGAAATAGGTTCCGTATTTCCTATTTTTAAAATGCAGTAAGGATTTTCATAAAGTACTTATAGATCAGGTATAAGAGGATCAATATACTTATTTTAATTATAACATTTTATACAACAATAAAAAATTTGGCAAGTATTCACAATTGCTTATTTGTCGTAAAATCCACTTGATATCGACGGAGAAGTAATGCTATTTTGCACAACCGTGCGCCTTATAAACGAGCAGATAATAAAGGAAGTTATTTTTTTTTTTGTCCATAAAAAAAATCGTTTGCTACTTGGATGGTTTTCTTGTAAAATTCATGGAAATAATTATTATATTTATACGAATATCAATCTATTAAACCACAACATCGATATAATAATTTCACTTTATTAAAATTAATTCAACAAAAATTCATAGAAGATTAAATTAACACTAAAAAAAACGTATGGATTGTATTGGAGATTTTATAGCGTATCTCAAGGCAGAAATAACGATCATCCTAAAACAGATCATATATAATTATTTTTTATACACAACACAAAAAACTGAATCTAAGAGCATCTAAAATTATTATCTCCTTCTAAAAATACCTATAAAGCTTAATGCTTTATGTGATAAGAAGCTTTAGATTAGAAGGAAGCGTATATTATTGAACGATAAGAATCTCTTATCAGGTTAATCTTATTAACAGCAAGCAAAGAACATTTATAACCTAGAGGCTGTTAAATGCTGAGAAAATTACAATCATATTTCAACGGAGCGTTAGTTGATTATTATTATTTTTCTCTCACAATTCTAAATCTAAAAGTTTATGAATTTAATAAAAGAAAAAACTTGCAGGAATTGAAGTTAAACTAAATTTTGATTACCACTATTTTTATGGCATCAAGTAAATGTTTTTTATTAGTTTACAGGGAGGTTAAAAGATATATGGATGTTTCGTCATGAGAAATGCGAGTAAAACATTTATGTTGTTGTTACTTTTGCCATTTGATCGACAGTAACGTCAGATCAAGGTCCACGAAATTCATCGCGGTGAAGGGTTAGATTTTTACCCCTGTCGTTAGCTTTAGCTTTAAGCACCATACAGGTGACAATACGATTTTGCTTAGTTCCGCCCCAATTTTGAGCGTGACCACCCTGGGAGTGGTCAGGGGTTTCCCATCTCTCTTCCCCTTCCATCAGCCTCACGAGAGGACTTGAGGCTCGACGACCATTTTGAGTCCCCCCATGCCGTGAAGGCACTATACATTTACAAACATCCATGCCTTCTCCGAGATTCGAACCCAGGCCCTACGGCACCGCAGTCAGCGTCTCTAACCACTACACCGGATGGGTGGCAAAGCATTTAGGAAACCACTCACCTATAATATCTAGGATTGGAATTACGAAATTACTAAATGAAGAACATTAATTAGAACCACAAAAAATTCTCATCACCGTACTTTTATTTTGTTAGACTTCGATTTACACTACCCCGAATTTCGCGAACCCGGAGTTACGCAATTTTCAAATATCTTTGATTCGTCTTTTGTTTGAGCGCTACACAACTCGATTACTCACACTGCCCGTTTCCTGTTTATCTGAAAAATAATGTGATTGAAAAAGTTTTCAATCTGTCCAGCCAAATAAATTTAGAAGGTGATAAGGATAACGTTCAAGAACTGCTGGATTCCCACCATCAGGAGCTGACAATTAATGAGCTCACAGAAATGCATGAGCAAGAGCAAGTTGAAGAACTTGAGTCTTTAGACCCCGCTCAAACAGAAAATCGAAGGATGGTTGGGAATTTGACAGAAGGATTCATCTAATTGAAAAAAGGAAACAAGGCTTAGAAAAAATAGACTCCAACAAAAAGCGTATTTTTTCAAAAAAAGAAAAAAGGAATAAAAAAATTAACATGCGCGCGCTACAATGAAATTTTGCGGGAGAAAAAAAAACTTTTTGAGCGAGTAGACTATTCTGTTCGATTTTATACAACCTTCTTCATCAAAACAACTTCGGTTTACGATTTTGTATTTGTGTTAAAGACGATCTAATTGTGAACATATATTTCTTTTGTTTCTAAATTATTATTTTCTTTTCGTCTCCGGCTCCAGTTAAAAATAATTAAAATGAGAATTTATACTCCGATTTATGCGGTAATCCATCCGTCTCATCAATGGCACAAGTTCATGGTATTACTGGTGGCCGCAGTAGCCAAGTGGTCAAGGTATCGGATCAGATGTCTTCATGCATGGACATTTTTCAGCTGACAAATGTTAGCTAAACTCAATTAATTTCACAGTGTGATCTGACTTTAAATCAACAAGTTCACGCTGTAACTCCTCAGATGCTGTATCAATATCAGCAGTAACGGGATAACAGAGCAAATCGAATTTAGGCTCATTTTTTTCTTTAAAAAAAAACCTGAGGTATCGTGATCTTGTTCTCCAAACTCTTCAGATGATCTCTTTGAAGAAACCCTTTTGGGCATTTTGTTTTTCTAATAAAGAAATTCTGTTTTCCTAATAGTGAAAAATACCGGCCAAATCTTTGATCGCGCACAGGAGCAAAATATCGATTCAAAGTGAATTTTCTGATTGTTTTGGTGAGTCGCAAAAAAACTTCTTGCGGGTCGAATGTGGCCCGCGGGCTGTTTTTTGCCCAACCCTTGGTTAAGAGAAAGAAAATAAATTTTTTCTTCATTAAGATGGCTATTTTCATAACAGTACGGAGTTTTCTGTTCCAAACGGAAAAATATTTGTTGCATTGTAACAAACCATTTTGGGTTGTTGCTGTTTGTGGTTTGAGCAAAGATCTCAGTCATAACAAGATTTAAATGCAATTTTATTTTCCTTTTTGAAGGGAAACTTCTTTGCGGACGGGAGTGAATGGGAAATTTACCCAGTTTTCTGTAACAGTGAAAAAGCGAACGGAAGTAGTGATTCCCCCCATCCCCCGAAACGTCGCCATGGTGAGGAGATAGAGAGCGGGGGGTACACCACGTGACCTGAGTCATATCCGTGAAAAAGTTGGACGATTGCCAAGGGGGAATTGTGTATCAAAAGTATATCTTGTTGCTATAGACGAAAGGCGCTTAGGTATTAGTGACATTAAGTGGGTACCCTTGCTACTCTCGTAATGAACTCGCGTGGCGTATTTTTGTAGTTTTTATGTAATAAAAACGTGCCGTTTTCAACGAATAAACGCACCCAAAAAATACCATTATATGGCTCTTCCCGTTTCGGGAGTGTCTGGGGCATTGTGTATATGTCACTAACGTTTGCGCCAGAGTCGCTACGGATAGCGTCTTGTAAACAAACACAGTGACTTCTATTGGTGATGCATTAAGTTTATATTATTAATTTTAATTTCCATTGAATCAAAATTAATTCTTGTCAGAATGCCTAGCACAAATGCAAAAAGTGGAAAAGAGTTTCGTGAAAGAAAAAAAAAAGAAAAGCTAGCAGCAATTCAGGTGAAAATCTATATATCACCAGGTAGTTCTGTCGCAGCTTTTATCATCTTTATCCATAAAGTTTTAGTGCTGTACACATCAGAGGCTGCTGCAATCGTTGGATCCGATAGTGATTAAAAGCCGATTATCTTAACTGGAGACTTTAATGTTAATTTTGCTTCAGAAGAAGCAAAGCCACTCATTGAATTCTTGAAACGGACACTGAATTTGACAATGAATACTGATTCTAGAGAAGGAAAAACAATATACGGAACCACGATTGATGGAGTTTTCACCCATTTTTTTGATTAACTACAATTGAGGGTTTTTATACCCTTTAGTTACCCCACACCTTTTGTGTCTTTCTTGGAAAATGATGATGCAGAAAATTGAATAAAAATATTTTCATTCAATGAATAAAGTTCAAATTTTATTTGATTAAAGTTATATCAGCAGTTTAATATAATTAGATCTATTCCTGCATTTACGGCCAACGTCGCTAAAGAAGTTTCACTTCTATCTCGTGGCTTTCCACGTTCTTTTTTTCCCAAATCAACACAACTAAACATAGCAAATGCACTTAGTAAATAACCGTACGAGCAATCTCACTGCTTAATCCTACTAATATTGTGACGGATCTATACGCGTCCTTCCACTAATCCTCTTGGGAAATCCTTGGGCTATCATTCACAACCAACCCTTTTGGAAGAAGAAACTGTGTTATGCAGATTAGGTAAGTTATATATTGTATAGGTTTTCTAGCTAGTAGGATGGATAGACGGAGTTATTGGATATTGAAATATACATACACTGACGACAAGGAGAGATAGCTACCGATCAGGTATTAGTATATATCGCTAGCGCGTTTTGGTCATTAAATAGTTGAAGATATTTAAGTGACGATTAGTCACCATGGCTAAATTGTAGCTCAAATATTAAATTAGTGGATTGATTCTATAAAAGGAGGATCAATATATATATATATATATATATATAATATATATATATATATAATAGAAATCTTCTCATAATTTGCGTCTTTCATAGTTTATCCCCTATCGCTCTTAGTTGGAACATCTCTTCTTGTTTGAATACTGGCATTGCGGCTGTTGATAATTTGTGTGCTGAATAAATACTTGAAAAGTATTATGGCGAGTCATCCTACACTTCCACCCACAACTCTAGTTGGGGCCAAGAGTGCCAAGTATGTTACAACATATAATTAAAGTTTATTTAACTTGCTCTCGAAGCACTCTTGACTCCTACCATTAATTCTCTGTAATTATCTTACTTAAGTATACGGCCTCCTGTCGTAAATCTAGTTCAAAATTTTAATCACTTTTAATCTCCAATTATCAACTATCGACCATCCATCGACTATCATCACGTACCAAATGCCAACGCTTAAATAGAACAAATCGTTTAAATGAATCTCGTCTTCTTCTTCGAGGGAAAGTTTTCAACATAACTTACAGTTAAAAAGAATAATTTTACTCAGGAGAATTAATGAAAGATTAGAGGATAGGCCCTCTACAACATTCGCTTCACATCACGGGATCATGAACAAAACAAAACTAAACTTTTAACTGCAGGTACACAATTCTTTTATACTGCCCTTTTTAGACGAGTTACCGCATGTAGCGGCGAGACTCCGTTCCTATTTAAACCTGCATAGACGTTCACACCTGCGTTTGGTCCGGTTTCCACCGTGCGACGCTCGTCATTACTTGTACGTTAAACGTTTATCTAAAAGAATTGGAACTCTAAAATTGTTTACTTTTACTCAAATATTTTAACATGTTAAAATTATTACTGTAGCTCATATTAAATATCATAATAATGGAAATGGTTCATGAATGTTGTACTTCATATTTAACCTTTCGTGGATTCCCTGACGTTGTCCACACATCTAAAAAATAACTTTAGTTTAGTAATGACCCCTTCAGTTAAGTACACTGACCGTAAGCCCCTTTTTGTGAACCTATGACTACGGCGATGGTTAGAAAAATTATTTCGAATAATTTACACATCACTTGAATCTTCATAAACCCCTTGAAACCAGTCCCACTCCCCAAAACTACCGAACTCATTTCGCTCCCCAGTGCTACCATTTCTCATATAGGCACGAATATATATATATGCGATGTATTGGGAGGGGGGGGGGAGAAAATGAATTTTAAAGCAAATCCTTCTCGTAAAATAAGTGAATCCTTCAGTAACATATTGCCAAAGTCATTTTAGTGCATTCCAAAGCCTTCGGAATAATTTTCCTGATCTCAACGTAAATAAAAGATCGTACTTTCGAAAGAGGGGGGGGGGACAGGACAGCTAAAGCACTTACTGAGCGAGACGCACATATGAGTCTGTGGCACTTAACTCTTTCATGCTTGGTGGCACATACATTGTACCACCAATTCTTATTCGTTGATTGTGTGGAGGTGCATAAAACGTACCACTTGTTTGAATACCTCAGAAGTTGATGTTAGATGGTACATTCTCTGAACCCACCACAGAGGTCAACTCCTAGCAGTGACTCAAGTTTCCAACATATGTCAGAAGCTAATTGTGCGCAATGGGTTTATGCAGTAGTTCATTCTTTGATTAATTGTGAGTCTGTTGAGTGGTATTTTTCGGAAGTAACTTTTTTGTATAGTTTTAAGAGTAAATGAAAATGATTCTTCTGATATTTGATACAAATCAGGTAAGTACATGTATTATGTAACTAAATAAGTCAATATTACAATTGACATGCATTGCTAGCATAAAAATTGAGAGTCCAAAAAAATACATCTACACTAGTAAGACCTTCTTTACAAATACAAAATGCTTTCCGCTTGTTTTTTCTCAATAATGGACATAGTTTTTTATGCCAGATAGATTTGTTGTAAGTTACATTTTTTTAAAAATAATAGTAATATTTATTAAATAATAATATATAAAAAACTACACAAACGTTCTGAATGAGCTATAGCTCGTGTTCAGGGGGTAATAAATACAATACACTTATAATATATGTTGACTAAATAAAACTAAGTAAAATAAAATATATATAGAATTACAATGCTTAAAATTAAAACTAACATTAGGTAAATTAGGACTAAACTAAAATTAAGCTTGCAACAATAGATTAGGAAAAACTGAAAATGTTTTAATATATTGGATGGATAACAGTCTAAGATGAAGAATTTTTTTTCCTTTATTTTCCAACTATAAAATAAGTAGCTAAAGCTACCATTGTGCCTAAGGAGGAAAACATCATATTTCCAGAACCAGCATACTGC
Organism: Trichonephila clavata; assembly: GCA_019973975.1. Taxonomy (NCBI): domain Eukaryota; kingdom Metazoa; phylum Arthropoda; class Arachnida; order Araneae; family Nephilidae; genus Trichonephila; species Trichonephila clavata. The sequence continues at coordinate 158,625 of BMAO01001136.1, read as the reverse complement.
TTGAAGCGTGGTGGTACTAAATATGTATCACCTATTTTTTTTTTAACTTTGGACACCCTTTATTTAAAAAAGTGTTTAATATTATTAATATATACCAGACTTCTTTTTTGTTCAATAGTTATAGTTTTAAGAGGTCTATCTAAAATATTTATAATTATTTCCCTCTAGTGGGTTATTTTTGTCAAAAATTCAGCGCATGAAAGACTTAAGGGGTTAATGTGGCATCACAATGACGGAAGCTAAAAGCTCTCAAAGATTATAACTGTCACTCTCTTTCAGAGAAGTATATTTACCCTTCATTGGATGTATTCTCTAAAAAAGTACGGGTATCAATTTCATAGCCACTCATAAAAATAGCATTACAGCTCCTTCGACAAGCCTCATTTATATTCAACAATGCCAAGTGGGAATGCTTGAGTGAGGATCTGATGACAGTACAATGAAGCACGTTAGAAATTGAATTGACTGATAATATAGCTTACAAGAAAGCAAAAAAAAAGTGCAAACCAATTCATCAACTGATCATCTAAATATAACTTCATGATACTTTACGTAAGAAATACCTCACTGCCATATTAGAGCTCATACAAAACAACAAATGCATTGAAAGATGTTTCTAAGCAACAAATTGACAGCTAATATCATTTACAAAGAAAAGAAAAACAGAAAAAAAGCATGTCTTTTACATGAGTCCGTTCCGCTTGTCCAACATGTCAACGACACAGTCTCCAATTTTCGTACAAACCATCTCCAAAAAACAAAAACAAAACACTCCTTCTAATGAGAAACGCGATCCACTGAGTGATTGACACGCATTAAACCCTTTTGAGCACCGAAATATTTTTACAGTTCTCTTTTTTTAATTATTTCTCATCCCTCGGGATCTGCTCTCTTTGTGTGTGCTGCTGCGACTTCACAACTCTTCTGGGTTTGACTCTTTCACAAAGAGTTCTCTGTGAAATATGACCTCCCAATTACTACTGGACGATCAGCAATCGAAGTGAAAAGAGTCAAGTGCAAGAACTTTGCTTTTTAGGGTATTAGGCTTAAATTACCGAACTTTGCATAATGAACGTCTTATGGAAGTTCCAATTTCGAGTATATTTGAATCGTAAAAGTGGTTATTTGTGTAGAATATTTTTCATTAATGTATGCAGCAAAATAATTTAACCTTGGAATAGGATAGAGTGTATAGATCAAAGACTATATTCATGTTTTATGTGAAATGTTCATTTTCATATTTTTTTTTCATTCGTAATATGCACCCTAAACATATAAGTAGCTTAAAGAAAATAAATAACAATTCCTTGAAATGATAAAATACGTATTGAGAAGTGTATTTAGTCAGTTGTTTATTCTGCTAATGTGTATAATTAAAAAATGTAGAGGACATTGAGGAAGAGTGTGTTATGTACATAGTAGGATTTAAAAGCTCCCGAACTGAGTCTAAAATATACTACACTCATATCCATAAATTAAGTATAATGAAGTTCAGGCAAAGAAAGAGACAGAAGCAAAACAAATTTGCCTTATTTGTAAAGTCTATTTATTAAACAAAAGGTAAAGAGCAAAAAAGATGCTATATGTTTGACATAATTAATAAAAATTGCGATCTTTACTCCCTGGAGCAAATTTGAAAAAAGAACCTATTTACAAAAAACAGTATAACATGGTTAGTATGATGGTTAATACGGAGTACGTCTCCCGGACGATGCAATACAGGTCTTACAACGCCTACGCATGCTGAGTATCAAATTATCAATCTGATCTTGGGGAATATTACACCACTCATCAAGCAATGCCCTCCAAAGTTACGGTAGACAGGTGGGAGGGGGTTGACGGGCTACAATTCGTCGTCCAAGCATATCCCACACATGCTCTATTGGATTCAAGTCCGGTGAGTATGCTGGCCAATCCATACGGGTGATATCCTCCGATTGAAGGCATTCGTCTGCAATGTTTGCACGGTGAGGACGGGCGTTGTCATCCATAAACAGAAATTCAGCACCCAAGGCACCCCGAAACAAACGTACATGTTGTTCCAGAATGACATCCCGATAGATGTGGCCTGTCATCGTTACACTCTGAACATGCAGGTCAGTTCTGGAACCAAGAATAATTCCTCCCCAAACGAGCCATCCTGCACCACCGTAACGGTGTCGTTTAATGGTGTTCTCTTGGTGTAACGGTACCTGGCGCTCTCCATATGAATGTCCGGCGAGAATCAGACAGCAAACTAAACCTGGACTCGTTGGAAAACATCACACCATGCAATGCATGCTCTCTACTCCAGGTTAATCGCAGGCGACAGTGAGTTGCGGTAAGGGGAACACATCTGACAGGCCTACGAGCATATAGACCAATGTGCACTAAGCGTCTGTACACGGTCTGCCTTGAAACTTTCGTACCGGTAGCTGAAGAGAGCTGACGAGATAGGTCTGATGCTGTGCTCCGTCTGTTTCTTTTGGCAGTAACTTCCAAATACCGGTCCTCATTTGGCGTTGTAACTCGGGGGCGACCTGTGCTGTAACATCTAGTCACATCTTGGATTTATTGCCAAAGCCTGGAGATGACACTCTGGCGATTCCAAGTTCCTCGGATACTTCCAGCTGGGTACGTCCACATTCCAGTTGTCCGATAATTCTACCACGTAAAAAATCATCCAAATGCTTCCTTTGTGCCATAACTATGCGGTTATTGCACTGAAAGGCTTTTAAAGCGCTTGTGAACAATTTTACTTCTCTCCACCATTCCTTATATACCCCTCTCTTACACTCTCGTCATTGTGAATTACTATTAGCGCCATCTGGAGTCCTGTAATTTGCCTATATTCTTCTTCAAGATGTGTGTGATAATTCTACAGGTGAAATTTTTATTTTAGAGTTCAATTTGTGTGTGATTCTGAATTATCCTTAATTTATGGACATGAGTGTATAAGCAGGATATTTTAAATCTAACTTTTGGCGAAGAAATTCCAACTTTATATGAAAAGGACATTGTTAAAGTGGAGCTTCATATGGAATAAGCCTCTAGTTACATCTGTAAGCCAACTCTCTGACGCTTATTTAGCAAAGAAAGAATCAAAAACAGGAATTAGGGTATCCGACTACTTGCGACAATTTTTTTCCTTAAGAAATGAAGATACGGGGATTTTTTGTTGTTTTTAGATTTGTGTAGTACATTTTAGGAAAAATATGCTAAAATTAAAAAGATAAAAAGAAATTATTGTTACTTAAATGCGAAAAAAGGGCAAAAATTGACAAAAAAAATAGCATAAACGCTGCCCTTCTGTACCAATAGTTTTTAAACAGATTTTTTCAATTTTTCAATTCTCATGTGTTGCTATGTTATTCATTTTTAAATGACCGTCAGGATAAGAGATGTTTTAATTTTTACAAAAACTAGAGCACTTTATCTTAGTTGTTATATGAAATTCCATAAAAAAAACAGCGATTATATTCCCATAGGGGACTGTAAATTTTGTAATAAAACAGTGATTGATAAATCTGAAATTTAAAACACTTCTAATGTTATACAGAACATTCACAAAAAATTTCAGTTAATTATTTTCAAAACTTTTTGAGCAATCACTTCCCGTTTGAGTATTTAAAAAAAACACATTTCAAGAAAAACACGTTTAAAAGTATGACATATTATCTTGCTTAAAGTGAAGGCATCTGCTTTTACTAAAACACTTGTAGCTTTTGTCCTAGAGAATAGAAAATAATAAATTTGGTATTTTCATAAAGCTAATAAGATGGCCTTTAAAATAAAATCATAAAAAAATGCTGTCATTTTTTGGCAAAATTTACAATTTTAGGGAAGTGTATTAAGTGTATTCCATTTGATGAAATAAACGTAAAATCACCCAAAGCTGGCCTTTACTAACAAAAATTTTACTTTGATGAAAAATTTGATTTAGAACTATTGTCAAGAATCATGGCTATCAGATAGAAGCAAATTGGAACACAGCACAAAAAATATGGCATTTATTGAGAAAAATTAACTATCAAATCGTTTTCGTAAAGTGCGAAAGACCTTCTGTACATTGTGAATCAACAGATGTTCTATTGAATTGATGTTAATTTCTAAAATTTGCAACAAAATAATTTCATAAATTACAACATCAACTTTTAATGTTTGTATGCAAATTAAATTAAATGAACATGTACTCTTAAACAACCGTTAAAATTCGATTGAGTTTGAGAAAGCAATTAAACTTGACACTAAAATATAAACATAAGTTATTCTCTCAGCTAATTTTCATCTCTGTAGCTCAACAAGTGGGCTATATACATAAGATCTGCTCAGAATTTTAGTTTAACACCATGACATCAAAGCACCCAATTAGAAGAAACCCAAAATCTTGTGCAAAATGTTTTTCTTCGTAGCGGCTCTATCCTCTCTCCATGTCGCTTTTTTTTATTTTTTTTTTAAAAAAAAAAGATCGGTTTCATTAAATACTTATCAATTATCCCAGCGGCGGCTTTTGGAAATGACACTTTCTTCCTTCAAAAAAAATGCAGAAGAATAATAAAATATTAACTATTGATTAGCTTTTCACCTTGAAGCAACATCCACATCAATATTTAAAGTTAAAAGTAGTTTGGGGATGGACCTCTTATTTTTAGCGTAGGCTGTTTCTTTCTAAAATTAAAATAATCAGATTAATAAAAGAATTATAAGTGGAAGAGAAATTCAATACTAATTATACTACAAATTTTATTTTAATTCCACTTGTATGTTGAGAGGGTGATGAGATAAATTAAGGTCGACTTATTCTCAGAATCAGATGACTAGTTCTCACAAATGGAGAGAGACTGAAAAATAAAACGTTTTTCTTGATTATTCTAAGCGTTCAAGATAATCGCAAAGTTCTTGATTTCAATCACTATGATTAAAGAATTATTCCTTTTGAATGTAATTAATTTTATATTTAATCTTACACACATCCCTCTATCGTCTTTATAAGAATAATCAGATAATTTCAAAAATACACTGTGCAGTCCAAAATTAAAGTTACAAACAAAAGAAATGAGTTGTTTCAACAAAAATTCTGCTTGATGCATCGGAATTTGGTATAATAATGTTTCATGCTATAGTATAGAAAATAGGAATAAATAAATTATAGTTAAAAAAAACTAAAAGATATCCTTTTATTGTTAATCGAACTAAGTTGTAACTTAAACTTTTAGTCGCCAAATCTGGAAATGGGATTTGAAATCAATCTTCAGATGCGGGATGGGATCTGAAAATGGGAAATCGTCAATCCTGATCAGGACAATGGAACAAAATAATTAAATTATTGTATTGTCATCGGTCCTGGACAAACGAGAAAAATTTCGAATTAATCTGACCTATTAAAGGGGGTAAAAACTGAGTTCAAAGATTCCGATACTTACAAGCGAAGCTTATAAAAGGGTGTTAAAAAGCACAGGAGTATAGTATGTGTGTATCTTCTAACGACACATACTATAATTTTTTAGCGTTCAGAAATCTGTTCCCACTCTTCTGTGAACTGTAAACATTCTTACTGCATTGTGTTAAAAAGTATACCTTTACACGCCAATGTTCCATTTTTGGAGCATTGAAATTTCAAAACCGATGGTAAAAAAATAAATAAAATAACGATATTTTTTGTGACATCTTGCAGTCTATAGTTAAAATGAGCATTTTTAATTACTTTTACCAAAAAATAAAAATATTTTTTAAATTTTGAATTTTGCCCGATCAAAAGTAGAAAAAAATGCATAGTATAGAATTTTTTCTCAGAGACTATTTTCTTTAGCAACAGTACTTCAATTTCAAAAAAATTAATCCATAATTTTATCTTCAAAATATTTTTTTACGGAACAATATGAATAAAATTCAATTTTTCAGAAAATTTCCAAATTGATGTTCCAATATTGGAACATTGGTGTGTAAAAGGTTACTGAAGACTGCTATTCAAATGAGAGTGACATTGGTCAGAACAGGCTACATCATAACTATGTATTGTACGTCTAATAGAAAGTGCGACCACTTTGTACAGCTATATTATAACCAACACAACACGCTGCCATGCGATTAATGAGGATATTGGTCAACGAATGTAGCACACAGTAATTCTCATTCTTCCAAAAGAACCAGTTTTAATGCATGAAAGGTCCTCGGAGGTTATTGACATTCAACGGCTTTTCTTAAAGCACCCCGCAAGTGCTCTATGAGATTGAGGCCTGGAGAGTTCGCTGTCCGCACCATACAGAGAATACACAGTATAGCTCTGTGTGGTTGGGTGTTAACGTTCATAAAAACAAAGTGGTTTTCCTCAGCGCCTCAAAAAAGGTCTCGCACTTAGGTCTCTAGAATCTGAAACTTACAGCGTTATGCTGTCATCTGTACCAACATAAAAGATATATAGAGTGGTGTAAAAGCATCCGATATTATCTCCTTATACGAAGAAACTGAAGCCCAGTGGCTGAGTGGTTAGTGCATCACGCTTCCATACCACAAGTTCGAGGTTCCAACCCCGGGCTGGGCAAGCCTTTCATCCCTTCAGTGGGCCGGTAAAATGAGTACCAAGCTTGCTGGGGAGCTTAACACTGGAGGTTTTCTCGTCAGGCTGACCACCTAACCGTAACATCTGCTCATGCACCTCAGGGCCCAAGGTCGCATATACTAAGTTGGACGCAGTAAACCTTGGCCCTCATGGGCTGTTGTGCCTCTGAGTTAAGTTTATACAAAGAACCTAGTGCCATCAAAGCATTTCTCTGATGTTTCTAAATAGTGTTTTCCGGGTTCTCTCCTGATAAAAATTCGTCAAAACGGGTTCTCTTATGAAATTGTGTAAGGGGAACACACACCACTGGTTCCGGTTCTTAGCTGGTTGTCCTTACACATTTTGTATCGATATCATTGTTCTAGACCAGGGGTATCAAACTCGTGGCCCACAACGAACATTTTTGCAGTCTGGCTAATATCTCGGCACACAGTAATATATACAGGGTGTCCAGCCTTAATGTGACCCAATAGCTAATTCCCGAACCGTTCGGTTTAGATATGCACTTCCAATTTGAAAAATGTTTTAAAACAGGTAAAGAATGTTTTTACGCGCTTTTCGAACCAAAAAACCCATTTAGAAAAAAATTACAGGAAGTAATTTTTTATACGGTCCCCAGGTCCTATCACTTACATTTAGGGAAAGATGCAGTGCACAAAAACAAAGTAAAAACAAAAAGTTTCATTTTATTACGATAAAAACTGGCCGAGTTATGGAACTTCGAAAAACATATATTTTACCCTATTTTTTAGCCATTTTCAAGAAGCTAGAAAGGATCCGTCTCCAAAGTGAAATTAGTTGGAACTCTGCCAGAAAACTTTCACTCTTGCACGTCACTTTTATGTAAAACGTATTTAAATTTAAAAGCATACGTTAATAATACAATAATTTAGTACTTAAGAAATAAAATTTATTCTGTGTGCATGTAAAACATCGAAAAAATAAAATATTTTGGACAAAGAAAACATTTTAAAAGCAGTTCGAAAAAATAGACTTATATGCTGCTGTTTCAGTCTGATTTGCTGTGTTTTTGCTGATCATGACAAACGTTAAAAATGTGTTGTGTAGTCGCTTGCAATTGCATACAGTCGTATTCTAATATTACGAATTCTAGTACGGGAGAACGAGATGTATATAGATGAAGAATATTGCGAAATGGTACTGTTTTATGGGCAGTGTATTTGAAATAAGAGAGAGGTGGCAAGACTTTATGCCATTAAATTTCCCACTCGAAGACATCTATCTTATTGTATAATTGCCCGTGCTGTTCAACGCTTGCATAAAACTGGGAGTTGTTATAGACGTATTCCCTTGTTTCTTGCCACACCTCGTGCCTTCAGCATTATTTAAGTTAATTTGGTCATTCTGATATAATAAAGCCCCTGATTCATGATTGGCGCATCATTTCACATTAGGCTATAATTTGAACCGCAAATCCTGTATTATTTTGCTGCTATTTGTTAAAACAAGGTGTTTTAATCTTTTCGGTACAAGTTGTATTTCCTTGATTTAATTTTTATTGTTTGCCATACAGCAATACAAATTGTCAATCTATGATGTTTACTACGATGTTTTAATATTACTATGATGTTTTTCTTTTGCTCTTTCTGTATAGATAGTGAATTATACTGTTCTCTAAACTCAACTTATGTACGACCCCCTTTTCTAAGAAACTCAGATGCTTCAATTTATGCAGGCATAACTCGGTCAGTTTTTATCGTAATAAAATGAAACTTTTTGTGTTTACTTTGTTTTTGTGCACTGTATCTTTTCCTAAATACAAGTGATAGAAACTGAGGACCGTATAAAAATTTAATTTTTGTAATTTTTTTATAAATGGGTTTTTTGGTTCGAAAAGCACGTAAAAACATTCTTTACCTTTTTTAAAACATTTTTCATATTGGAAGTGCATATCTAAACCGAACGGTTCGGGAATTAGCTATTGGGTCACATTAAGACTGGACACCCTGTATATATATACTCGTGTAATGAAATAAAAATAAATTTCTTCCAAAATCGGAAAGATTGTAACAGAGAAGAGATTTCAAGTTGTAATACCTGTCGGTTCCTGCTTACATCGGAAACCCCTTGTCTACCCACAGAACCGGCTAGATGTGTGGGAGAAACTGAATGATCAACAGACATGATTTCAATCTAATTAATTTACTGTTACCAAAATATCAATCAGACACAATAACAATATAATTAAGATAGACGATAAAATAGTAGAGTGTAGAGGTGAAATTCTATAAAACGGGAATACTACTACGGACCTTCAACTGAATCTATGACAGCTTAAATACGCTCAATATAAACTACGTCGCACACTAATAAGCTAACTTCTAATTAAACAAGCTCACGATACCTGCACTTTTTATGCAGCGGATCCTACACTTGAATCTTGCAGGTGAACTTTATCTGGATTGATCAATGTCGTTGGATCTACTAGTGTAATCCGTTTTCCTCTCCTCTCCAATACCTCTTAATAATTCCACTATCTTTCAATCTTCAACTAACAAACTAAATCGCAAACTCATTGCTAACTCCTACTTGCCAACTCCAACGTTCCAACTCACAAACTCACGAAAACAGAATTTATGTATTATATTTCATTTACATAATCACACTTTCTTGGTCGGCGAAAGTTGGTTAATTTAAATTATTTTTCCCTAGAAGGGTCTCTAAGGTGTTAATATAGTCTTGGATAGATCCGTCACAAAGTGTCAGGACATAAACATTACACTTTCTTGTTCTTTCATATATATATATATAATGTATTATTCGAAATAAAATTCGATTTTTATGAATATTGTTTTGTTTACTTCCCACCTAAAGTTAAAGCTTGTTTGTTTGGCTTAAGTTAGCCTTTCAGTTTGATATCCCTGTTCCAGACGGAGCAGCAAGTTTTTGTGTCAGTAAGCTACCTAACAGTCATACCTTTATAACGTCATACATTAAAGCCATATAATCATGTCTCGCAGGTGTTGTGACTCTTGACCGAACATGCCCAATCCTTCTAGTAATCAAACTCGATGTCTGAAACTATTGCCATAACCCGGAGACCACCATACATTAAACATTTCTTTTTCATTTCCCCCGAGCGAAGAATGGGTGCATCTACTAGTACATAATACTCTTAAAATTATATAACTAATCCTATTGTAATAATTGAATTTTTTGTAAGGTTGTGTGTGTGTGTAGAAAATATAATTATCCGCCAGATGGCATTGCGTTCCCCCACCACACACACTATGGAAATGGCGAGGAATCGGACGGAAAGCACGAAGCAAGACGCTCGTCCTGTGTGAGCCGGCCAAAAATATTTTCCATTATTTAAAAATGTAAATATGTATGTAAATAATTGATAAGTATGTTCATTAAAACTAAATTTCTACCCATAAGGAGAACCTATGTTTATTGTCACCCTGACATACTTACATGCAGTTTTGAACTACAATGTTCAAGCCTTATCCACCAAATATTGATGTACCGTGTTGTAGGGTAAATTTTGCTCAAATTTCGATTTCAGTATTTAATTTTAGTTTGTGGTTTCTTTGGCTTTTTTGTTGAATTAGGAAGAATAGACTCCAAGATGCTACGCTAAACATTTTCTAAATGTGATTCTTAGTAATTTCTAATGGACAAACTTTTTGTATAATATTTAGAAATATTTTATTTTTCAGGTATCATTTACAATTTGATTTACTTCCCTTGTAATACTGAATATCTTTCGGAACATTTGCGTCAACCTCAGTACACAACTCCTGTTGAGATAGTACGGTTATTGGATCATCGTAGCCTTTTATTTTAAATATCAAATGCCTGGCCATTCACCATGAGATTATTAGGCAACGAGATCTCCAATAATTTTTCAATTCCTATTATTACCTCATACTGTATCTATATTGTACAAATTTTCAATAATTAATAAAATGCTTCTTAAAGCACTCATTTGAGCTGAAATTTTATATACACGCTTATTTTGGATGACAATACAGTAATTTAATTATAATTAATAAAAACTAATTGATTTAAACTAATTATTCAAATAATCACAAATACAGCCACGTTGGCATCATTTTTGGCGTCTTAACGACCATTTTGGCAACTTGTGTCAAAACTTGAAAAAGTTTTTTCTCACATTTAAAAGCGCTCATTTGAGCTGAAATTTTCTATACACTATTGTTTTGGGTAACAATACGACAGTTTAAATATAATTAATTAAAATTATTCTCTGAAATTAATTTTTTAAAAATTACAGATACAGTGGCTTCACTTTTAGCGACTTGGGTCAAAACTTTAAGAGATTTTTTTTCTCACGTTACAAAGCTGAACAGTTGAACTGAAATTTTATATACACGATTGTTTGGGACAACAATGTGATACTTTAATGATGGTTAATCAAAATTAATTGCCACTTAATGTTGTGATTCTGTGTTCTATGTATATACATATTTACATTAACTGTAACTATTTAATAAAAAATAACTTATAATAAATATTTTTTTTGTTGATCTAAGTAGGAATTGACTTAATTTTTTATGTATATATTACTTGTTTCAAAGTACAGTCCAAATTCTTAAGTACAGAGCCCACGTCCATAACTTGTCTATAATATCTCAAAACATAAATGTCAGTCAATCAAATTCAAATGAAACAAATGAGCACAAAGGTAGTCATGTCCAGGCAATAGTCTAAACTCAGCCAAAGCAGTAGCAAGAGAAAAGTTTGATACGCAGCCAGGGTTTAATAGCATCCTCCAAAGTTTAATTTTAGTGGCATTGGCAGCAGCACTACACGAAAACATTTGTTATCGATTCTTTAAAGCATAGTGAGGAGTTAGGTCCTTGGAAGACCTTTGGGCAGCGTTTCTCAAACTGTGAGGGCACGCCCCCTGGGGGGCCTGATAACTCTACGAGGGGGCGTGAGCGCATTGAAAAGTGGAAAACAAAAGATTATTTTAAAAAATTATTAATTTATCAAAAGTAAAGAGACGAAATACATTCTGACATAATAAAAAATAAAATACACATTTACACTGATATAATACACTTATAAATGCATCAGAACTGCACAATGTATTTCATAATTAATTTAAAAATCCTAAGTTAAGCACGAGTTTAAAAATTACCAGTGACCCCATGGGCTTTTCATATAAAAAATGGTACCTAGAAATTACTATTTATCCTGATAATTTGTACGGTTTATAATTAATCCCCTAACTGCCGATTAAAAGTTAAGCAAATCGCTCCCCAATGCTACCGTTTTCCACGTAGGCGCAAGTATGTGATGTTTGGTGGGGGGGGGAGAAAAGAATAAATAAGCAAATCCTATGAAATAAGCAAATCTTTCACAAACACTGCCAATGACCTTGTATTGCATTCCAAAGCCTTCGGAATAATTTCATGGATAGCAGCGCACAGAAAAGATCGTACATTGAAAAAACGTATATATAAGTCCGGAGCTATTATCGTTGTGGTTAGTGAGACGTTTATATACGTCGGTGGCACTCTAGAGGTTAAAGTCTTGTTGTAGTTTAGCATCCAAGTACAGTATTATTGAATTCTATACATTATTGTATGGAGGGGGGCGATGAAAATGATGACTGAATGTTGGGTCGCTAACATTCAGAGTTTGAGAAGCACTACCTTTGGGAAATATCCCCCCGTGCCTTTTTTTTTTTTTTTTTTCTATAGCCGTTTATATCACTAGTTGAGATTTTTTCAGCGTTTTAGCTAGATTGAGGCCATTTTTGTTGTTGTTGTTATTACTAATTTTCCATCTGGTCTGACGAAATCAGATCAGATCAGTAATAGCGTTGACTTTAATGAAGTTCGATACTAGAATTCGTCTATCATAAATATCTTCCCAGTCGAGTTCAAGTTGTGCTGAGGTGAAGCCTGTTCTAGTTCTTATTGCCTCCAGGAAAGGTGAGACTTTATAAGTGCCCACTAGTGAGGTGTGTCAGACAAGTGTTGGTCTGTCTATCACATGAAGAAGATGAAGAAAGACATGGTCTTTTTCATATATACCACACATTTATGAAACGGAGGTTTTAACCATTTTTTCTTTATTTGGGGCTTTTTGCCTTGAGAATAATTCCAAATATGAGAACTCCGAGGAGGAAGGGCCAAGATGATCTAGTCCGTCCTTTGCAAGAGTGTTAGCCAATTCATTCCCGTAGATATTGACATGGGACGGGATCCATTGAAAATGTATTTTGTGATGGTCGGATGATGATGATGATGATGAATGCCCAGAGGAACCGAGCTCACCCGAAGAGGGTTTAGAGCTACAACCGATCCCTCGGGAAACAACCACCCTCACGCCCAGTCTTTATCATAAAAAAAAAATCAAAGTTTACATTTTAAACAATTCCAACTTTTTAACAAACACAAAAGAAGTAATAAAATTATACAAAACAAATGCACCATAAAGACAAAAAAAGGGGGGAGGAGGAAGGAAGTATAAATAATAATATTAAAAAAAAATTCTTTGGAATCAAATTTTCAGCTGATGGCACAACTTCCTGTTGGTATTTTCCCCCCATTTGGTCCTTCAGTTTTCAGAAAAGGAAATGATTCATCAGAAGGAGGATTATTTTTTTCGAGATCTCCTCTCCCATTTTTTTAGAAGCATAAAAGAAGATAGCAACAGTGAAAAATAAATAAAGAGAGAAAGGGGGGGGGAGATAAATTATTAAATTTTATTGGAGATGTCCTTTTTTGCTAAAAAAATAAATTAATTAAATTAAATTTTTAAAAAACAGGAAATTAACCTTAAAGTATACTAATATTGGTAACCAAGAGTTAAACTAAGAAGTTGCAAAATATTGTGTGAGAAATACAAATAGGGTTTAGAGATTAAGAAAAAAAAAGGGTGAGAAAAAAAACGCAGGAGAGAGATCAGCTTAACTTTTCGTAGAAGAGATAAACTGATTTTATCTCTTAAGGGGGGGGGACAGTTTTTGAGGTGTTGAATTGAACTACGGCTGTCAGATAGAATCAGGGGCTCCTGTCTTCGGACGACAAAAGCTACATTTTCCTCTCTGAATATGTTGACAAATGAGACAATTTTTAAAATGGGGATGTTATCAAGCAGTAGTGATAGGACAAGCTGCCAGCCAGCAATTTAATTTTTCAGTCACCAATAAAGGCTAAGCCATTGAATAAGCATAAGCACATATGATTTGAATCACTTATCTGCAGGTCCGTAGATATTAACTTTGCTACATCTTTGGCAACTGGTCCGAAAAGGAATTTCTCTTCGGACCAGTTATTGGGCGTTTTTACATTTATCATTGCTAACTTCGAGTTGGAGGAGGGTGATCAGCACATAACCATTAAGAATTTAGTCCAGTCCTTGATTGCTCTTCGATTTGATTTTAATTCAAGAGGCCTGTGTTAGCGGTGGGCTACGAAATTCTAAGCGATGGTGAAGAGAAGAGGAAGACTTCTAAGCCGATTATTGCACCTTCAAACTTTCACACCACACCAACGGGAGGACTTTTGGCAGTGACACATTTAACAAGTAACACCCCTTTACGTGTGTGTATGGGGGGGGGGTCTTCAGCAACACCGCCCACAAGAGTCCACTGCAGCTAAAGCCAATATTCTTAATTCGAAAAGTACATTTTTCAATGCACTAAATATTATTAAAAATACAAATAAAATTTTTATAAATTCAAAAAATGCTTAAGAAAATCCTAAAATTTAAAACTAAACGACCTAACACTGAATACCGCAAGAAAAATGACAGTATTTTTTTTTTAAATTTTGATAAATACTATAATTTAAAGATTAGAGATTTAATAGCGAATGTGTTTATACCATGGTGTGCTTTAAAATATAAAATTGAGGTATATATATATACAGAGCGGCAATAAAGTTTTAAGGTGCAAATGTGCATGCGTCATAGTGTCCATGGTCTGCTGACACACTGTCAACAAGTTGTGCGCATTTCGTTGAGTAGGTGAGAGAAGACAATAGTTCATTGCATAAGTAAATTTTTTTTCATTTTGATGTTGTAAGATGTAGAAAAGAGCTGTGATTAAATTTTATGCAAAACTTGCTAAAAGTGCTTCGGAAACATACCAACACATGAAACAAGTTTACGGTGACTATTGTTTAAGTAGATTTAAAGTTTTTTGGTGTGATACTAATGTTTTTTGGATGGAAAAGATAAGATAGAAGAACCCAGACCGCAAGCCAAAAGGAAAATTCCACCTAAAATCAAAACAATGCTTATTACATTCTTCAATGCTAGGGGTGTTATCTACAAATAATTCGTTCCAACTGGACAAACAATTACAGGTCAGTACTACTTAGCTGTTTTAAAGCGTTTGCTGACCAGAATTCGTCGCATTTGTCCAGAATATCGGACTGAAAGCAGTTGGTGTTTGTTACACAACAATGCATCCAGTCACACCTCCCTTGTTTTTCACTGATTTGTGGCAAAAAATAATACCTATGTGTTGAACCATCCACCGTATTCACCTGATTTAGCACCCTGTGACTACTCCTTATTCCCAAAATTTAAATTTAAATTAAAAGGGTGTTGTTTGACAATATTTCGACCTTACAAATAGCTTCGACTCATGTTTTGCAGGTTGTAATGTTTGGCTATTCCTACTTCCCTGTAATTCCCCTTGTCTACTCTCGGACCCGGCTAGAAGTGTGGGAGCAACTAATTGATCAGACGACATGATTCACTAAAATCTTTTATTTGTCACAAGAATTAGCACAGACACAATAATATCTTAATTAAGATAATTTAGATCAATGATTAGAGCGCGAAGGTGAGACCAGTTAGTCTGGGGATAATATTTACGGACACTCAACTAATTTCTACGATAACTTAACTCAGCCGCGCACTACAATTTACTTTAGAACTTCTATTTAAATAATACGCGCAATACCTGAACTCTTGTCGGTCAAAAGTCTTCCAGGTGAGGCCTTGAACACTAATAGCTATCTGGATCAGCTCACATCCGAGTGATCCTCACTTTGGATATCTTCAATTCTCACTTAAATAATCTTAGATTCGCACTTCAATCACTCACGATCCTCCCTTCATTCACTCTCAAACTCGCAAATACAGAATTTCTATAATAAACTTAATTTGCATAAACCTTCTTACCTTCGGTGAACACTGGTTGAAAGAAATGTTTCCCTCGAAGAGTCCCCAAGGTATTAGTGAGAGCAGCGTATAGATCCACCACAAGGTCTTTCCACAAAGTGATTTAGAATAAGCAGTCTATTCCTTAATAAATCGCTGTAACAAGTGCATTGAAGCTGGAGGGTCCTGTTTTGAATAAAAAACCTAAACAAGAATTAATTTCTTTTTACGGACACGGTCTTAAAACTTATTTGCCAAACTGTGTATCTATAACAATTATCTGTGTTCATGAATAATTTACAAAAAAATACATCCAGCTAGTATTGATCAGTCAATTAATGTAAAATGTTCATAAGGAACTTTCCTTTTTCTTTTAATCAATGTTAATTCCGCTAATTGTATCCTTCCAATATTTTTTTGTTCCTCTGCAAATTGATATTTCTGGTATTCAATTAATTGATCTTGTAGCTATAAGTTGTTAATTATTCATTTTTATCTCGCCTATCGATTTCTTTATCGTTATCTAGATCGCAATCGATATTTTTTCCATTTAATTTCGAGGAAATGGTTAGCAAAGTTTCTGTGGAATAATTGAGATGATATCTGTGTGTGGAATTAAAAATCCTACTTTACAATGGGGATCAATAACTTTTTATCATTAACTAGAGTGGAACTTTTTTTAAAGGAAAAAAAATTGTTTTCGAGTTAAATGGTATCGATTTTTGAGGAAAGTAAAATTCCGTTAATAAGTAATGGAATCACTCAGTCTTTCTTTCGCGATGAAATATTAATAAAAATTGAAATAAGAACAAAACTTCTTATTATACACTGATGTCAAAATTAAGATTATAAACATAAAAAATGAAATATTTCGACAATAGGTATAAGGTATAGAAATTTAGTTTTATAATACCTTATGCCAAGGGTGGGCAACTTGTTTTTGAGTCACGTGTCACATTGTAGAAGTGGAGGATACCGGAGGGTCGTGCCTTTTTAAAACGAACACTGATAGAACATTTTCTTTAAAAAATAGCTGAAGATTATGATGGATCTTAACGCGTCATTATTCACCAATCCTCTTGGGGAAACTTTGGGGCCAGCATTCGCGTTAATTCACAGCCTCCCAAGAAGAAACCCTGATATTTAAATTAGCTTTGTGACGGATCTATACGCGGTTCCACTAATCCCTTCTTATATCTTTAAGGTAAATATTTATTTCAACCAACCTTCACCGAGTAAGGGAACGTGATTTATGTAAATGAGGTATATTATATAAATTCGGTTTTCGCGAGTTGGGAGTAAGGAAGGGGAGTTGTTCACACGATGTTGTTGACATGCTGAAGTTGATACGGTGGATGTGTGCAAGTAGGAGTTAACATGAAGTTTGAGAATTAGTTGTTAGTTGAAGATTGAAAAGGAGCGGAATTAGTTAAAGATTACAGAATGTGGAGCCAACGACATTGATCAAACTGAAGAGAGCTCCTGCAAGTTTCCAGTGTAAGATCCGATGCATAAAAGGTTCAGGTACTGTGCGTTTGATTAAGTAGAAGCTACTTTATTCGTGTGAGACGTAGTTATATTTGAGCGTCATTAAGCCGTCTTAGATTCAGTTGAGGGTCTGTAGTAGTATCCCCGTGTTATAGAATCTCACCTCCGCCCTCTACTATATTTCAGCTACCTTAATTAGAATTGTATTGTGTCTGCTTGATAATTATTAATAAGGATTAATAAATTAATTAGATTAAAAACATGTCTGTGGATTATTCTGGTTCTCCCACACATCTAGCCAGGTAGACAAGAGGGCTCGGATGTAAGAGGGAACCAAACGTTATCACAGTTTGACGTCATAAAGTTTAGGTTTTGTAGATGTAAGATAGAAGGAGCAGAAGAGCTGTTGCGGTGATACGTAGGTGAGAATATTAGAATATTTCATTGAGTATTTCACAAACATAGCGCGAGTTAGGAAGGAGTTGCTAAGATATAAATTATTAGATTAAGGGATCTAAGATAGATTGAATTAGATTTAGTAATCGGATCACTAGCGCTTGTTCACTTTGTCTAGTTCACTTAGTCGAATTTACTTAGAGTTATTCATTGAGAATAGAGATTGCTCGCTTTATATATCACTCCTAGGGTCGCCTTTTGTAGTTTCACTTGTGATTGATTAAGTGTGTTTGAAGAGTAATAGAATAATAGTTATTGTGGAAGTTGTTGGTGAGGCTTTGTTTCCCCCACACCCTTAGGTAAGCAAGACGATGAAAGAGCGGTGCCAAATAGGTCGCGCTCACAAGATATTTTAATTTATTGTAAAAAATGCGTTAACTTTAACTTTGACTTTTGGCAACTATTCCGAAACAATTTCTTAGGATTGATTTTTCCGTGTATTAATTCAGTAAACAATAACCTATATAGTGTCACATCTATTTGTATTATAGGCGGAATCAGTGTCAGAGCCTGATGAAATTAGTAATTTGATAAAAGAAGCTCTCAATCTTGCCATGCAAATAAATTTAGAAGTGGATAGTGATGACGTTCAAGAACTGATGGATTTCCAAAATCAGGAGCTGACTATTAATGAGCTCATAGGAATACATGAGCTGAAGCAAGACATTGAAGGACTTCAATCTTTAGACCCAGTTGAATCAAAAGATCGAATAACGGTTGGCAATTTGACAGAAGGCCTCAGTTTAATTGAAAAAGGCTTTAAAATATTAAAAGATACGCACTTCAAAGAAGAGCGTAATTTTACAACAAAACAAGGGGTGGGGGATTATTAGCACGCTACGAGAAAATTTTGCATTAGAAAAAAAAATCTTAGAGCCTTTCTTTTTATAGTTATAACGCCCCCCCCCCCTTCCCGCCTACCTCGTGACCCAGCTAAAGGTGTGGAAGGAAGTGAAGGATGATTCGACATGATAATTTCCAATTATTTTATTTAATGTTTAAATTAACTCAGAAGCAATTCAATGCAACACAATAAATAGGATGTTCCAATCAGTCAACAGAGGGAGGAGACGAGAGTCGCGTTTTGGGAGAATACATCTAATAAATCAACCACTTTAAAATAATCGATCTACTACCTCAGAATTACTTTACACGATAGATATATAACTATTGGCCCCTTAATCTCTTTAATACTTAAAATATCAAACGTAATATGAAGGTGACAATACCTGAACTGTGGGCAGTCTTTTAATCAATTAAGGCTTAATCTTTCATTTTCTTTATCAATATCAACTTCCTTTTTTCAATCTCTCACAAGGCCTTTCTAAACTTTTGCGGTATTCTTCATCTTGTCACCTTTAACTAACTAACCTTCTAACTTTCTACTATCTATCCTTCTTCACTTTCTAACCTTCTAGCAAGCAAACCTTATACATAATAAACTTAATTTGCATATTACGTCTTCTTCTTAGGAGAAGGTTGATGATTGTTGATAGCCCCAAAGATTTCCCAAAGAGGATTAGTGTAAGGATGCGTATAGATCCGCCACAGAGTTTATAAAACTTTTTACATCTTTTTGTAAAATTTTTCATGAAACGTTTGTATTTCTGTTATCTAAGAAGGGGAGGGATGGCTGAGGAAATTCATTTGGGGACGAGACTTTGTATAATAGTAGTACCCCCTTAGGGTGTTCTCAGTGCAATAGCACCGAATGGACAGTCAATTCGGAGAAAATAGTCTTAGAAATTTATGCTTAGCTTATATACAATTAAACTTTCATTAATGTCCGAGACACAGTGCCATGGATGATAGCGTACCTGCTTACTAGGCGCCCGGCCAAGGTTCGAATCACGCGATCAGTTTTTTTTTTTTTTCCAATTCATTTAATTATTTTTACAATTAAATAAATCTATTTAAAAAAGGTTTAATAAATATTAAATGTTATTTTAGATAATTATTTTTGTATTTTAAAAAGTAAAATAATTACTGTATTTATATAAATATTTATATTATCTTTTATAAATATAATTATTGATAAATAATATTTATTATAAACGTATATTAGAATAAATATTAAATGATATTTTATATAAAACGTTAGTTATGAATAATTTTTTAATATGAAATACAATGTATTATAAATAAAATATCCTAAATAAAATATTATATAATATTATAATAATATTTAAAATAGACTATTACAATTACAGTCGACTCTCGATAATTCGTAGTTGGAGGGACCAATGAAAAATCTCGAATTATCAAGAGGGTAGAAAAAAATTCCCAAAATACACGAAGAGCAATTTTTTTCTAACATGTTTAAATTTGAAACTATGTAATATAAAAACAATTGTACATATGTATAAAATTATTTTAAAGTATTTTTAAAAAGTGCATGTTATATATACAGTATAGATATTTTACAGAAGTTAAAAGTCATGTATTAAAAGAATACATTCATACACAATCCTACGCATCTGTTCTTCACAGTAGCGGACCATCCTTTCTGAACACATGTGTAGCAAGGCCACTTGTTAAGCGAAAGGCAACAGGTGCAGTTGGTCTATTGTCTATTTAAGGGAATGAAAACAATAAACATGTATTTTCGCCTGAGGAACCTGAAAACACTAAGAAGGAATAGCAGACAGATGGTCATCAAAAGGGCTACGTTACAGGGGAGACACGCAGAGACAATACAATACAAAACTTGTAAGCTCCAATCTGTTTGCTACAGGACTGTACATGATAGTGAGTGTTCGAATTGTCAAGAATTTTATAAGATCACTTCGAATTATATAGCGTGTTGCAGTCTAGCCAGCCACAGATTTTACTTCGAAATATCGAATGTACCAAAACGTATTGTTTTAGTTCGAAATATCAAGGGTTTTTCTAGGGACTGCGCATATACTTCGAATTATCGAGAGGCTCGTATTATCGAAGGACTGAATTATCGAGAGCCGACTGTAATTACAAAAAAAATTATTTTACAATGAATGCAATAAAAACAATATATATCTTATATTATATATTACTAATTTAATTATTTATAATTAAAAAACTATTTAATAAGTTTTTAAATAAATTTAATTGTAAAAAAATTTTAATGAATTGAAAAAATAAAACAAAAAACACATCACGTGATTCGAACCTTGGCCGGCCGCGTAATAAGCAGGTACGCTATTATCTACACCACTGCAATTCGAACATTAATGAAAATTTAATTGTATAGAAGCTAAGCATGTGAATTTCGAAGGCTATTTTTTTTTAAATGATGAGCCATTTGGCCCTAATACATTCATAGTTGAACACCCTAAGGGAGTACTACTATTACATTAAGACTCGTCCCCAAATGAATTTCCTGCTAGTCGTGCCTTCCCCTTGTAAGACTTAATCCAGTATGTTTTTTTCTGAATTATTATTTTCTGTCATCTCCGGTTCCAACTAAAAATAATTCATATGTATTTATACGCGAAATTATACCCCGACTTACGCGAACTCGACTAACACGGTTATCATTCAGTTACACCTATTGTGTAACTTCGAGGTATTACTGTAGGCTGCGGTGGCCAAGTGGTCAAGGTATTGGATCGTGGCTGGCTTGTCATGATTTCGAGCCCAGTACCACTAAAGACCCGCCCGTGTAGGGGAGAGATGCCCGTTAAATCTGTCGAGAGCTCAAACGTCCTCCCGTTGGTGTGGTGTGGTAGTTAGGAGAAGGGGGTGCCAGCTCAGGTGTCGTTCTCGTCACTTGACCATGGTTCAAAATTACGAGGTCCGTCGCCAAAAGCCCTCGTGTAGCTGAACAGTGCGACGTTAATATTCACTCACTCACCCGGGGTTCTTTTGTACACAGTGGCGCACAAAAGGGGGGGGGTCCTCAGGTTCAAAGCCCTTGAATTTTTTTAGATTGATTATAATCCTATATATATAGCATGTAAAATTTAATTAAGTATTTGTTATAAACAATTAATTTTATTAATTAATGCTAACTATTCATTCAATAACTAATTTTTCAATGTTTTTTTCCCCGTAAATCGACAAAATCAAAAGAATACGAAAGACTGCGTATTGGAGCATGATATGAGAATAGTGGACTTTCGGCTAAAGAACCCTCCCCCCTCCCCTTGAAAAATTCCTGTGTGCGCTACTGACTGTACACTTAAAGTGATTTAGATTTTTTCAGTAACTTCACGCATACTGAATTATTTAACGTTTGAAGCTTAATTCTTACTACCGTTTTCTATTGCTTCGATTTGGTTCGTTCATTTTGATTCAAATTGTTCTAAAAACAAGAAATTCGCCTTGTGGTATGATATAGCTACAAATGTTAAAAACCGTTTTCTTTCATCGAACTGTTACTTACAACCTCTCCTCGAGAAACTTTATAGCGAATGCACAGTTCTGCATTTCCAATTTGCGAAAGCAAAGATCTCGGACAAGTAAAAATCGGTAAAGTAAAAAAAATGAAAATGTTTCAGAGACGGGGATGCTGAGAAAGTCTAAGGGTTCTCCCGAGAGCCTCCAGAAGAAAATCATTCGTTTGTTTCCAGTTGTTTCGAATTTGAATCAACAACAAAGGGTGAGGGAGGGGGTTCGTTCTTTAAAATTTTTATCTCTGATTCGTATCCCTGAGGGGACAAGTGTAACTCCGTTCAGAGGATTTTATTCCTTCTCTTTTCTTCCAAAGCTTCAGAAAACTGTGTTTTCAAGAGGCTCCCCGAGCGCGCATAATCAATACGAAACAGAAGGATAAGCATTATTTTAAGAACAGGTAGCGATGACGGTGTGTTGATTTAAAAGAATTGCGACTCTTCGTATATAGATTTGTTATTCAAAAACCAAATGGATTCCATAAATAATGAAACGGCTTTTCATTTTTAATGCGTTTCCTTTATCTCCGAATTTGCTTAAAAATGTATTACAAATACAGTTAACGTTAAATTAAACTTTTCATTTTTAAATATCATTAAATGAGCTTCTATTACTGGTGTTTTCAAAGGAAAATATATTTTAACAATACACTAATCCCATAAGGGCGAGAATATTTAATGCGGTTAGCACAATTCGATTCAATAACTAACGCAGAAGGCATGCAAAATTATTTTAATTTAATATGTGTAAGAACTGAGAAAATACATGCCTGTGCTATTGTTTTAAGTTAACTAAACATAAGAAAATTTGAATAACAAATACTTGTACTAAACGTAATTTGCGTAACAATTCTTGAGCACAAAATTACCAATGGATATTCTTTTTTATTACTATATATATGAATAGAGGGAAGGGATGAAAATATTTCATTTCATCTTCTTCGTTTATATAAGGAAATATTTTAATACCAATTTTATATTAAAGTTCATTCCATAGTTCGCGTGAAAGGGGACAGATACATCTTTTACAAAGGATATATGCAGGGTGAGAATCAAAACGCACATCACACCATTTTTTTTAAAAAAAGTTAATATTAAATCTATCAGTTGATGAACAAAAGTGTAATTTATAGTAAAATGTTCATCTGTGTGGAATTGTTATTGTTGTGGAAAAATTTTCCAAGTAGTAAAGAGAAATCAAATGGCATCAAAGGTGTCCAAAACAGATCTTGCAATGTCGACGATCTTAGGCGAATAAGGCAGTAGATGGTCCGCGTGTGGCTTAGGTCTATCTTGTGGAGTTTATCCAATATAGAAGGACAATTAAAAATAGGATTAGGACAAAGGTGAATGTTAGTAAAATGAGGACAAGTATTGTAACTTCCTTGGCCATCAGGGATATTTTCATCCCTTTGGCGAGTAAGGCAGTTGATTGTCCGTGTGGTGTAGGTCTATGTTGTGGAGTTAAGCCAATACAGAAAAACAACTAAAAATAGGATTAGGACAAAGATGAATGTTATGAAAATGAGGACAAGCATTGTAGTTGCTTTGGCCATAAGGGAATATTTTCATCTATTTAAAGTATCTTGTAAGTAGTCTGGCTATAATGATTGAAATTACGTGGTTGCAATTAAGTTCTGGAATGAAGTGCTTCTTAACTGGATGTGAGATGAGTTTACGTCAGGAGGTTGCATCAGCATCGGTAAGGATAGGGCTATTGGTAAGTTGAGGGAAATTCCGGGCCTCCTTGGCCAGGTTATCAGCCAGCTCATTGCTGAATATGTCTACGTGAGTCGGTATCCATTGCAAAGGGCAAGTTCTTTAGGCGGCAACTGCTCTGTTTATAAGGGCAATTATATCCTGTGACAGTTCTGAGTTGTTTTTCAGGGTCGCCTGGAGTGGAGATCTGGAAGATTTCAAAATTGCACTGATCATGGAAATCAAATTTGCCAGAATCGTAGAGGTTAGACTTCTAGTCAGTGGAAGGTACTTTTCCCCCTTCTATTACCTACAGGAAGAATCACTGGAGGTGTTCCCCTATCCGCCATCTGGAGACAGGACCTCCAGGGGATAAAGGCTCCCCCGATGGAGTTAGTGAGTGCTTATTTACGTCGCACTAAAAGCAACGTGAGGGCTATTGACGATGGACCTCGTAATTTTGAGCCTCGGTCCAGTGACGAAAACGACACCTAAGTTGGAACCGCACTCTCTTAACTCCCCCACCACACCAATATGAGGACATTGAGCTTCGACAGATTTATTGTGCATCATCCCTTCTGCACGATGGGTCTTCCGTTGCATCAGGACTCGACCACACCATGTCACAAATTCGTGACCAGGACCATTAGACAATCTGTCCACCGATTGTTACCCATTTGAACACATTGCACGTAGCGCAGTAGAAACGTGCGCTATAACCCAAGTTAGTGTTTATAAGCCTTAAAATTTAATTACAGTGAAATACGTTTAACGCGAAAACGCTTAAGACAAAATATCGGTTAACACAAAATAATACAACGGTCCTGATTAAAAATTAGTGTGTTTAGTTCATGGTTTTTTTTTCTATTTTAGAAGAATTATTTTATACGAGCAGTAATTTTTTTAATAGCACAAACTAATATTTAGCTTAAAATGAAGATGGAGCTTCTTAAGGCTGTTGAATAAAAACAGAAGACGAAAATGGAAATCTGTAAGTATATTGGTATTGCTAACTCTATATTATCAACAATAATAAAAAAATAGATCAAATTACGGAAATGTTTGATGCATATATGCATATGTAAATATAATGTATTCTAATAAACTTAGTTTTGTTGAATGAATGTTTTTTCGTTATTTCCATTAACACACGCAAAGGGCCGTGGGTAGCCTAGTGGTTAGAGCATCGGACTCCAGACCGGAAGGCCTGGGTTTGATGCCCGATGCCATCAAAATACTATCCGACTACACACGAGTACATCCTCGTTAAATCAATGGGTCCGAAAGTCTTTTGGGCGGTCGCATCAGAAATCACAGGTGCAGGGGGCTGGAGAATATTTCCCTCCCCTCCAGTTCCATGCCTAAATTGTGGAGGGAGAGGCAGGTGGTGTCACCATCTATCGTGTATGAACCGAGCCAAATCGTACTGTCATCTGCATGATGATCAAAGCTAAAAGCTAACGACAGGCGTACACCTGGCCCCTTGACACGATGAATTTCGTGGACCTCAATCTGACACCGTCAGACAGGTAGCATTAGAAACAACAACACAAACACGAAAAAATATTGCTGTCAAATGTGCTTCGTGTTAAACGATTTCCACTATATTTGAATATTTGCTATTAAAAAAAATTTAATGTAATCTTTTGAGATAATCGCCTTGTCCTAAATGCTTTCTTAAAGAGTATACTTAAAATCGAGTGAACTGATTACCGAATACTCGGAAAATGTTAGGCAGATAATTCGTAAAGGAAAAAATTATGCAATCTCATAAAACTATTTTTTCTTTCATATAAAACAATTACGTGTACCAACGAAAATTCCATCTGTGCGTGTATCTTGTTGAGAAGTGTAATTTATTTTATGATAAAATTAATTAGATTTAAATTCACCCAAACTAACACAAAGAAGTATAGTTTCACAATCCATCCCATTCAATCAGCACAGACAATAAACATTGATCGGAGACCTCTTGAGTAAATCAATAAAAAGAAAAAAGTTTTAATTAATTCATAAACTGTACTCGAAAACAATTAAATTACTTTTCTATTCTTTTCCAGACAGCATTTTATCATTCTTTTATTGCGTCATAAATAAAATATTTACCGTAAAATCCGGCGTATACAGCGCACCACCGTAAAACCCGTACTTTCAGGCTGCATTTTTTTATTTTTAGGTGTATTCGCCATATAATGCGTACTCCCTTTTTACAAACGATCCTGAAATGTGTTATGTTTTGAAGTCATTTATTCACGATATTCCAAAACCTTTAGAAGAAATAATATACTTTTAGAACTACAACCCTTTAAGTTTTCATTAAAACAAAGTCATTTCTTTTAAATAAGCATATTTCGATATATGCATAAGTCAAACTTTTTTCTATTCTCATCTCTTTTTCCCAATTCATACTATTATTTCACACTCTCCCTATATATATATATACATATCGTCTAAATTTTCAATCGTTAATTAAATACCTTTCATTCATCCACTGAAAGTCCAAATACATTTTTTTAAAACTAGTAGTGGATGACACTTGATGTTGATACCGTTTTTCAAATATTAAATCATGAATTATAAATTTTATTTTTTAATTTTAAATTTATTCTGTATTATTTCTGACGAAGTTACAACTAACTACAACGGATGGTGCCACTGAAGTTCAATTATATTTTTTAAAACTTGTAGTGGATGAAACGATGTTAATACAGTTTTTTTCTAATATTAATTCAAAATTTAATTAACTAAAATAAATGTTTTCTTTGTTGACTTAAGTAGGAATTAAGTTTGAAAAAGTATTTTTATACTACTTGTTTTTATTTTTAAAGCTCTCGTTTTCATACCAGGCGTTTTACGTGCACCCTCAAATTTCGATCTTATTTTTTGTGTTAAAATTGAGCGTTATATGACGGATCTTATGGTATATATATATTTTTTTATTTAATGTATATGTGAGTGTAACTTAACATAATTTTTGTTTAAAATGCTAATTTTATTTATTTTTATCTAAATCAGTGGTCAGCAACCTTTCAGCTGTGGCATGCCAAACCAATCTATTAATAGGATTCAGCGTGCCACACAGTAGGGCATTTTTGAAAAAATTCGATTCCTTGTAATTTTAAAGGGATTGTTACTTATAAGTACCGTCGGTAGAAGGGTTAAGCGGATACTCTATTCTTTCTTCGAATGTTAAAATTACCTAAATAAATTTTTATTTGTTTTCTATCCAGAATTTTCAATTGCCACGACTACAATTCAATTAACAAAATGTCTTTACATTACATATAGGCCTACATGTATACATAAATACACGTACATATATGCACGTACGTGATCCAAAATTCTAATAACATTGAAAAATTCAATAATTCACGGAATAATGTAAGTAGAGCAGTGATTCTCAAAATATGGGTTGCATCCCCTAAGGGAGTGTGATAACCCCACGGGGAGGTGCGAACTTATTGAAGAGTCGAAAGCAAAAGATTATTTAAAGCAGTGCTTCTCAAACTTTCAATACTTGCGACCCAGTTTTCAGTCATAATTTTCTTCGCCCCTCCTCCCCCATTCAAATAATAATAATGTATTGAATTCAATAATTATGTACTTTGAAGTAAATCTACAATACGAATTTAATTACAAACCGTACAAATTCTCAAGATAAGTATTAAATTTTTTACATAATTTTATATTTGACAAGCCCATGGGGTCACTGGTAGCTGTTAAACTCGTTCTAAACTTGGTATTGTTAAGTTAATTATCAAATACATCACACATGCAGTACTAATATATTTATAAATATATTATTTCAGAGTAAATTCGCATTTTATATATTTTTATTATGTCAGAATGTATTTTGTTTTGCTTTCTTTCAGTAAATTAATAATAATTTTAAATAATGTTTTATTTTCGACTTTTCAATATGTTCGCGCCCTCCTTGTTGGGCTATCACGCCCCCCTAGGGAATCGCACCCCATAGTTTGAGAAACGCTCATTTAAAGAATCATTAATTTATAATACTTAAAGGAAGCAAACACAAAAATACATCTAGACATTATAAAAAATAAAATATGCATTTACACTGATATAATATACTTACTTATAAATGTAGACACGAAAAGTAACACGTAATGCTTAAATTAATTTACTTAAAGTATATGTTACTTAATGGCAGATATGGACAGATAATTTCTGCAGACAGGCATAAATATATGACACAGATAAGGTATTGTAGCGTCATCGTCAAAGAGAGAGAGAATATCATTATTGCAATCAATATATTGTTAATATATGGGGGAGGGGATGTAAAAAAAATGATTGAAAATTGGGTCGTAAATATTGAAAGTGTGTGAAGGACTGGTAGAGAGATTGAATTGATACACATGCTTGAAATGATGTGGGATTTTATTGAAGCCAAAAATAGATCACAAAAACGGTTACTCACATTAGTTGTGATCAGGCGCTTTTTCTTCGAAGAAAATCCAAGATTCTCTACTTTGCAAACTGCTATTGTGACAAGTGTGAGGTACGACTATATATTACAGATTCACATCCTGCAAGGCACGGTTTTTATGCAGAATGGAGCTCCATCCCATATTACTACACGTGTGAAAGATCTCTAGCAAATATCGTTTTGGTGAGGATCGCATACTGAGACACCATTTCTATCATGCTTAGCCTCCCAGGTCCACCGACCTCAATCCGTGTGATATTTGGTTGTGGGGTTACCTTGTAACGGATGCTATTCGGGTTCTTCTACTAATCCTCTTGGGAAAGATGTTTTACTGTGATTTTAGTTTAACACATTCAATGCCACAGTAAAATTGATACATCCATCCTCACAAAAGACGAATTTCCATCTCACCATCACTACCTCCCTCCGATTCGCTCGTAGAATCTCAACCGAGATCTTCATCGTTCGTGGTGTCATAATCAGAAAGATAACTCTTTTCTAGCAATTCTAATATATATTTCGGGTTCAGACAGTTTTTTTTTTATTTACTTCCATTTTCTTAGGCTGTGAAAGCCCTGCAATACTTGTAACGTCCGCCATTTTTAAAAACGGATATAAAAATAAACACAAAATTTAAAAATCAAGCACATAAAGTATAAAAATAATGCTTCCCGAACATGCCTCAAAACCCTATTCGTTCAACCTCCAAAGCCGCACTAAAAATAAAGCATATAACTTATCATAGTCGATCGTCATCCCAGAGCGGTGCCGGCAAACAAGGTAGTGCCAGTGCTTCAGTGGTAGCGAACGTGTTAAAAGCCACTTTCCGTCGGGATAACTTAATTTTATGCAAATGTAATTACTATTCAAACCCTCACGTTGGGTATGTGAAGTTAATGGTTAATCGTTAATCGTTAAATCTAAGGGTAAGAGAAGGTGAATTGCAACTGAGAGGTCGCATCCTGAAATTAATATTCGTCGTAGAATCCACAAGAGTTGCGGATGTAAATATTATTGGAACTGACCGAGCTATCGGGGATCGAGAAGGATTGTCACAAGTTGAACTGAAATTGAGTGATTTTGAATAATTTTAAATGTTAGATTAAAAGTGTTAGGATTTTAGATTGCTCTCAGAGTTAACCTATATAAAGTCGTATATTTTCATAAAGCTTTGAAATAGCTATTCTTACGATCATGTCTCCTTATTCCCCAAACTCTCCCGCGACCTTCGCAAGTCTACCGTGATCGTCCTACTTCATTAAGGATGCTAAAAACAACATACGATGGCAATATCTTGCCATACCTGCAGATATGTTGTACGGTGCTATCCTCAATATTGTCCTTCGACTGTTGATGAACGACCGCCGACGTGTTAGACATTTGTCTAACACATTTATTTAACTATTGATTTTGTTATCATATACAGCGCCATCTATCGATCATTTTGCACTTTTTTGGTTTCATAAAAAAACCATGTCATCTCAAGTATTTGTGTCAGATTTTACATCTCTACCTACATTATTCCGTGAATTATTGAATTTCCAAATGTTAACAGACTTTTGGATCACCTGTCCTATAATATGCGCGTAGTATATCCTTGTTGTGGAGCACAAATTCATATTCGTGATGTTTTGTCTCTAATGCAGCGCCTCTCAAACTATGGGGCTCGGCCCCCTAAGGGGCGTGATAACTTTACGAGGGGGCGCGAGCATATTGAAAAGACAAAAAAAAGATTATTTAAAAAATTATTAATTTACCGAAAGTAAGCAAAGAAAAACATTCTGACAATAAAAAATAAAATACACATTTACACTGATTTAATACACTTATGAATGTATCAGTACTGCGCGATGTACTTCATAGTTAATTTAATAATTAATACTTTAATAATTAATAAAGGATAGCAGCGCACAGAAAAGATCGTACTTCGGAAAGACGTATTTATACGTCCGAGACAGTTAACGCTTAGGCTGAGCAAGATGTTTATATACGCAAGTGGCACTAAAGAGGTTAAAGTTGGATTGTAGCTTTAGCGTCAAATTATAGTATTATTGAATGCAATACATTGTTATTGTATGGAAGGGTAGGAGCGCGATGAAAATTATGATTGAATATTGGGTCGCAAATATTGAAAGTTTGAGAAGCACTGCTTTAATGAATATTTTTTTGCCTGCTATAACTAGAATGGTGGTGACAATTGTGAAATATACCCTAAAATACTACTACCCATGTTGAGTTATTTTCTACAACTACAAAATATTTCAAAATTAGGATAGCGAGGCTTATAATTTAGATCAAAATCAAATTTATTTTTATAATCTTTTCAGATGTAAAATCTCGCGAAAACAATTCGCCTTTTCTTTCTAAAACTGAAAAATAAAATTTTAATTTCAGAGGAGATTTGATCCCGACATTCAAAAAAACCAAAGACTTACTCTCAACAGAAACTCAATTCTGTTAATTGAGAAGCAGATAATGAAATGAGACTCACCAGTGGGGAAATCAATATGC
Source organism: Trichonephila clavata (assembly GCA_019973975.1). Classification (NCBI taxonomy): domain Eukaryota; kingdom Metazoa; phylum Arthropoda; class Arachnida; order Araneae; family Nephilidae; genus Trichonephila; species Trichonephila clavata. The sequence continues at coordinate 127,997 of BMAO01001136.1, read as the reverse complement.
AGTAAGCACTCATTTAAATGATTTTGAAAGAAGTGTTCTGAAAGCGTGGAATGCAATTTACATTTTTTGACAAAATGATCAGAGAGAATAACCACGGTAACAATAACATATTCATTTACATATTAACTACGATACTTCTATCTTTAGTTTGATTGTACGTGGTTTGTAAGCAAACAAAGTTTTCCAAGATTTTGAAAAATTCCGACGAAAATTTATAATTATGAAATTGATTACACTCTTTTTCGGGTACTAAACTAATAAATTCCAGTCCCTGGATAAATTAGTTAAAAGTATCCTTGCTATGATTCATAAAAAAAATTAAGGAAAATAAATTGTATTAAAATTGAGTAAAATAATTAATAACATTTGAAAAAGTTTGTTTAACAAAAACACCCCCAGAAGTAAAATTCAAACAAATACAAAAAGCGATTGTGTGCGTGTTTCTCTTAACCACAACTTTATATCCACATCGACATATTTCAAAATAAGATACTGCAATATTGAAACGTAGACGGTACCGCACGATCGTGCGGGTTGGGCTTTACCGGTGAAACCGTCACCCATGAAATTTTACGAGTAATATATATTTTAGTTTTAAGTTGTGTTAGAAGAAACAAACTTAATTTGAATAAAATTTTTAAAAACAAGGAAAAAAATTATTGCTGTATAATTATTTCTTTTATTGAATCATTGTTTATTTACAATGTAAATAATGTAAATAAACAATTTCTCTGTAAATAAACAAAAATTCAATAAAAGAATTAATTATACATCAATAATTTCCTTGTTTGTAAAAATTTTATTTAAATTAAGTTTGTTTCTTCTATCGCAACTTAGAACTAAAATATGTATTACTCGTAAAATTACATAGGTGACGGTTTCACAAGTAAAGCCCACCCCGCACGATCGTGCGGGTACCGTCTACATTCCAGGGAGGGAGAAAGAATTTTTTATTATTTTTTTTCCACTGTCATTGGGGTAAATATGGTGTTAAGGGGGTAGGTTCACGAAACAGGATCTGTATCTCAGTAATGTTAAAAATAGGTATTTTTAAGGAACATTTATAAACATTCTATTGAATAACAATCTCCAATTTTTTTACTGAATATTCTTTGAACCATAATACATACTTTAATAAGATATTTTATGAATAGGATGTCTAGTTATTTTTTTTTAAATATTTTTTTTTTTGCGCAAATCTGTTTTGTTTTTTTAAACCAGTGAAATTTTATGTTTAATGCTATCAATTAAGTCGGAATATTTTTTTGAAAATATCCCTCGATTAAAGTATGTATTAGAGTCTAATTATTAATTATGCAAAATTATAAGCTGTTAATTGAGGTAGTTTAGGAACAAATGTTCCTTATATGGTAAAAATGTTAGTTTTGAGAAAAATGGATATTAGTAATGGATTTAGTAGACTTTGACAGGTGGTAAAACACTTTCAAAAAATTATAAAAAATACTTCTACTGCACGTAGATTGATAATTTTTGCACCATTAGAAGCGTAGAAATTCATATTTTATTAAAATGGGAAAGGTGAAAAATGTGTTTGGGGGTTGAAATTCATGAACCTTTTGTTGTTACTTATGCCACCTGTCTGACGTAGTCAGATCGAGGCCCACGAAATTCACCATGGCAACGGGCTAGAGATACGCCTGTCGTTAGCCGAAGCTTTGAGTTCATGAAGGTTACTGTACGATTTTGCTCACGATAGATGGCGACACCATTCGGACTCACTGATTTAACGAACACATACTCCGTGTGCACTCGGTGGATATTCGGTGGCATCGGGCATCGAACCCAGACCTTCCGGTCTGGCGTCCAATGCTCTATAACCGCTAGGCTACCCACGTCCCCTACCATGAACCTGCCCCCTTAATAACAATAAGAATTTAATATTTAAAGATAAAAATACTTCGGGTCTTAAAGAGTTATATCTTTGTCAGTTTTATTCACTTTAATACTTATGATAACATATATATTTTTCTTCATCAAAGTGTGCATACATTTTTATTATCCCTGTATATATAGGGTGGAGCGTAATGAGTACAGAGACAACTCGGTCGCAACCTATCGTACGACCTATCAATAAAATGTTTTCTGTTCTGTTAATATGTTACTGTTTCTTTGTATCATAGCACACACACACACACAACTATGGTATTTGCAAACCTGCATTCCTATGGGGTTCTCTGTACCTCCTACATATCTTTCAAGCTTATAGGTCTGGTAACGAAGCACCCTATACATATATATATATATTATATATAGGAGGTATAAAAAGACGACTCAGAATCACACCGGAATACAGGGATGAAAAGAAAATGGAGAGAAAAAACTCTATCACAAGTGGAAATTTTTTAAGGTATCCAACTACTTTAAAATTGTGAATTTTGCCAAAAATTTACACATTTTTTTGTGATTTTATTTTATAGGCCATTTTATTAGCTTTATAAAAATACCGTTTTTTATTTTCCGTTCACTAGAACTAAAACTACAAGTGTTTTAGTAAAAGCAGATGTCATTACTTTAAGCAAGATGCCATACTTTAAAACGCGTTTTACTCGAAATGTGTTTATTTTTTTTTTTTAATGCTCAGGTCAGCGATTACTATATAAGTTTCGAAAATAATTAACTGAAATTTTTTGTCTATGTTCTGTAAAATAGTAGAAGTGTTTTAACTTTCAGATTCATCAATCACTGTTTAATTACAAAATTTCACAGTCCCTTATGTTATTATAATCACTGTTTTTTTAAGCAATTTCATGTAATAACCAAGATAAAGGACTCTAGTTTTTGTAAAAATTAAAATATTTCTTATCCTGAAGGTCATTTTAAAAAGGAATAACATAGAAACACATCAGAATTGAAAAATTGAAATTTTGTCCATAAACTTTTGGTACGGATTGGACCGCGTTTAGGTTATTTTTTGCAAATTTTTATCAGTTTTTTTTTCCATTTAGTAATAATAATTTCTTTTTCTATTTTTAATTTTCGCATATTTTTTTTTAAATGTACTAAAGAAATCTAAAAACAACAAAAAAATCCCCATATCTAAATTTTTTAACAAAAAAAAAAGTTGTCGCAAGTAAAGCATACATTAAATGAATAAAAATATGCGAGACTTAAAAGTATTTTCAAACGAAAGTTGCGTCATAACCTTCAGTTTTGAAATGAAGATCGTTCTTTTTTTTTTTACACAGAAAAATACTTCAAATGCTTAAAGATGCATTTCAGGAGTAAAATCCTAGTAAAGTAGGGAAGGGAGGGAGAAAGAGACGGGGGAAAATCCGGTATAAACAAGCAAGCATTGCTGGACATCAAATCCAAGACCTTAACATTCGCAAAAACAACGCGCAAAGGGAAAACTCTGAAAAAAGAACAAGAATCGAAAACATTTGTTTCGGGAAATACACGGGATAAGTACCAGTTGATTCTTCAAGAAGGAAAAAGGGGACTCCACTTGCCGAGGGGGGAAAACATCTCACATGTCCTCCTTTTCCCCAGCTGAAATGCAACCACCCCTGGGAGGATGTAGCAACTCGATCACGTCCTGGAGTGCAGGAATCGTAAATCTAAGGTATCTCTAGGACATAAAACGGAAAGAAAAAAATTTATTTCTCTTCAAATACTGAGGCGTGTGTAGCCGAAAAATGATATAAAAAGGAGATATGTTTTCCTTTTTCCCCGGGCTGGATTTTTTTCGCTGTTTTTTTATTGTTTTAATAAAGCTGCTTGCTTTCTATCTGTTTTTCTGAACCTCGGTTTTATGAAAGCGATTATGGAATTATAAACGAAAGCTCAACGGACTTCTATCTTCATTCACAGGTCTGTTAAAAAATAGTTCTGTACATAGTAATGTGTATGTATATTACAGGGAGACCCAGCAAACGTGATTGAAAATAACGCTGGAAAAAAAAAACGATTTATGTAAAAAAAATTGGCAGTTATAGAAACTGCCGATAGAAGTGAAAACTAAGTATTTCATATTTTAGTACTAAAAGTTCTAAGTAGTACTAAAATATGAAATTTCACAATGTTTGAATTAAAATTATAAACATCAATCTGGTTTTCACATCTATTGACACTCCGAGCAACAACTAAATGCATGTTTATATGGCTTTTTATTATTCAAATGTATTACGGGCTGTAAAAGATCATGGCAAAATATAAATACAATTCAATTGAAATAAGAATTAATATAGGGAGAGATGTGGGTAGCCTACTGGTTAGAGCATCGGACTCCAGACCGGAGAGCCTGCGTTCGATGCCCGATACCACTAAATACCACCGAGTATAGACGGAGTACGTGCTCGTTAAATCAGTGGGTCCGAAAGTCTTGTGGGCGGTCGCAGCAGAAACCACGAGTGCAGGGGGATGGAGAATATTTCCCTCCCCTTCAGTTCCATGCCAAAATTGTGGAGGTGGGGATAGATGGTGTCGCCATCTATCGTTAAGAAGTCCAACCTGTCCCACAGGCAATGGCAACTTACATTCACTCCCTGCGGGAAGGACACGACAACAACAACAACAATTAATATACAATCATATTATTTATGGATAGTATTTGTATTTACTTAGATTTCAATGTACTTGATTTTTAACATTATTTTAATTGTTTGCATCATTGTCATCATTAATTTCAAAACTACTTAGACTTTTTGTACTTTCAATTATTTCATTTTGTTCTAAAAAAGATACAATAGGCTTATGGTAACTAAAGTAAGAAAGGAAAATGTTTGATTCAAATTTATCTAAGTATCGCTTAAAAACCGCATCGATCGTCGTTTTATATTTTGTAGTTCTGAGTTTTCGATTATTGGGCATATTTAAATTAAGTGTTTCATTTAGAAATTCAATTAGTAGTAGATTTTTATCATCTGCAAAGTTAATATTGAAGTCTCCACTTAAAATCATCGGTAGATTATCTAATTTTTCGCCAAATTTTTTTTGAGTATTTCAGAACTTTCTTTTGTATAAATCATCAAATTTTCGAATAAAAATTGTTGTATCTGTCTCATAGATTTTCCAGGCGAAAAATAAACGGCAACCATTAATATTTATTGCCCATTCTCCGAATCGCAACGAGCAATGCACAGTATATACACATTAAACTTTTCACTAAATCCACTGAATTTCACTTATAAGATATACACAGCACTATACATCAGCTCTATAGCTACAGATATGTCGGTGACGCGAACGCACGAGATTTCACCCATCCAAAAAGTGTTTAAGGCGAACAGCACACTGCGCATGCGCCAGTCAGAGCATGTCGGTGACGCAAACTCATAAGATTTTCCCCTACATAAAAGTGCCTAACGCCGCTAAAGAAGTTTTCACTTCAAAAAAAAAAAAATTTACGAGCCTTACAGTAGTCGCATACGATGTGTAACATCTGACATGTTATCGTGGTAAATTCGCAATAGCAACTTAAATCCTGAAAAAAATGAATCAAGTATGATTGGAAATAATTTTTTTCTATGGAATAATTATATCTTTAATGAACATTTCATTTCATTAACACAAGGAGTAATGCAATTTTTTATCAAAAATAATTATTCTTGTTCAATTTTGGGAAGAGCGGTAATGATAATTTATGATAACTAAAATATGACACATATACTTGTAATTTCAAAGTATTTAAAAACCGTTGAAAAATAGCGTGAATAACAGTACCACTGTTAGTTGTCGAAACATTTCGATTTGTGTTCATTTCGAGCTTGAGTTCAACATTAAAAAAAGTTATGAGTGGCTCGGCTTCTAGCAAACTGAAGTTAACGTTAACTTTAAAATCACCACTCCTAATCCCGGGAAGCGAGTGATAGTTTTTTTTTTAAAAAAAAGAGCAGAACCACCTTCGGAATATGGTAAAAGTACAAAATGCAGGAAATCTTTAATTTTTCGAACCGTTTGATTCGGAGAAATGTATACGACCACCGAAATCACTCTGTTTGTCCATTTTCAAATAAGGATTCTGCCGCACATATGTCACCAATATCTTGACTTACAATTCCCAGTCCACTTGTTTGATGATAAGTAATATCCATATGTCGAGCCACAACATGTGAGTTGTTCTGTTTACGATAGATCGCAACACCAGCTGCTCTGTGGCCCGGTCGTTTAAATTGTACGCAGCAATCGAAGTCAGGTATCGAAACTCGTTTGTCATTGTCTAACCACGTCTCTGCCTAGTGAGAGAACAAAAACAAAGATCCCACGACTTAGACCGCAAGGGATGGGTGTGGAGCCCCTCCCGAATGAAGGAGAAAAAACAGAATTTCACTGCGAGGGTAGGGAAGAGACACCACCAAGCGCGCTGATTGGTCAAATTAAATAGTGTTCGCTTCCCCAACTTCCTGTTACGTATTTCCGTCCCTTTTCACGAAATCACTCCCACCAATCTCCAGCAATCGAGAGGAAAGATGTTACACATCAAAAAGACACGTAATTGAGAACATCCTTAACACTGATGCGTGTAGACGCGAATTTATATGTATGCAGGAGAAAAGCGACTCACTCGCTCAGTCATTCGCTTAAGCTAGAACAACTCCGCTCCAAACACAAACGGCCCTACCAAATAGCTTAAAAGTAGTCAGGGATATAGAGAATAGTATAGAAGTGTTGTGGACAATATTGCCACGCTTATACTGCCTGAATTATAGTACGCCGCTTCTTGAAAATTACGAGGGCTGAATAAAAAAAAAAGGCTACAAACTGCAGCATTTGAAAACTACATATTGTGCTCAAAATTTTATTTCCCCGGAATGGAGACAAATGGTGCTACTTGTCATACAGCTTATTTGCGGGTAGGTAGGGAAAGTTTCCAGACGGTTCAGGATGAATGAAACGGCAAGGGCTTAGGAAATTGGTCTCATTTGGAAATGCAAGCCGTGACGCGATTTTTAAGGGCAAAGAATATGTCCGCATTTGAGAGAGCAGAGCAGAAGGAGCAGACAACATGTAGCGGAATGATGTCACTCTTTTCAATCAGGCAGATAGGATCTCGAAAGCCGCAATACAGCAGGTAGCGACCAGCCAAGTTCTTAAACAACAGAAATCAACACGGCACGAATTGAAAAAATGATTCAAAATGATCGACGGGTAACTCCGAGTGAAATCTCGTCAGAGCTAAGACTTAGCTATGGTAGCGTGCAGCATATCGTTTCTGATGTGCTGCGATATTCCAAGACAGTGCTGTGAAAACATCCGTCCAGACCTAGCTCAATGTGAATAGGGACCTGATTTCTACCAAGAAGGGTTAAAGAATTTGATTCTGGGTTCTGATAAATGCCTAAATAAACTCGGTGATTATATCGAAATGGGATAGGCACGTATGCCTCTTAATTCCTTTTTGTATTTTCTGTCTATTGTTAATAAATATTTCTTCGACTTGTAACCTTTTTTTCTGATCACCCTTCGTAGAAGATTGATTCTTACCCTTTGCTTTTCTAGTCCGCGTACTCAGTTGTAACTCTCAAATTAATAAAAGTACATTTTTGTGAATACCTTCTTGTAAAAATTCCGTGTCCGATCAACGGCATCTCGATTTATGTGCTTTCGGATTCCTCAGGAAACCTGAATATTTAGAGAGATCTCCAACTTAACCAATATCAGGAGGAAGTACGGTGACATACCGACTTTGCTCAGATTCAATGTGAAATTCAGAACTTTTAAAGAATTAGTACTTTCTCCTACCTGATGCAATGGGTAACGAACGAAATGTATTTTAATATCCTATGGAGGAGACATGGAAAATGACTGTACTCTTTGTTTTCAAACAAAAAATAAGAGGATATAAACAGAAATATGTGCATAATGCATTTAAATTTTTAAAAAAAGATATTCAAGGAAAAAAAGGATTTAAAAAAAGGAAAGCAATAATATTATATTAGCATTCAGAAAATTTCAGAAAATATCCTTGCGGCAATTATTTTGATCAGGTATATTTCCGAAATTTTTTTAACTCTTACAAATTCGAACTTGGAATCAATAGATTTGCCATAAACTCTTCTCCTGCAAGCAGAAAACAACAATGGACAGGAATAAAAGCCCTTAACTAGCAGCTCGAATAGATTTCTTTTTCGCACCTGTCCTTTAAGGCATATACGGAGTAGCAGTGAACTGGTAATTTGGTGGTTCTAATAAACAATCCAGCAAAAGTTCTTCAGTGGTGACCCGGAACTGAACACTGAATGAGAGCCCAGCCTAACGCTATTAGTTGATAATGCATTCCTTCCATGGAGAGTCCAACTTTGACATTCCCAATTTTTTGTGACTAGTGATTCAACGACACACGCGTCAACTCCACCCGTCATCTCAACAAGAGACTACCATGAAAGTAAAAACGTTCCAATAACACTCAAACCTACTGAAAATGTATAACAATTGTAGTAATTACTGTAAAAACTTCCCTTTTTTTAAGTATTACTCAAAAAGTCAATCCAGTAAAAACAATTTTCTCCTCTAGGAAGGAGGTATGCAGTGAACCCTTTTTCTGCATGCTACAAACAACAAAGGACGGGAATAAAACCCTTAACGACTGGCCCGAATAGGGAATCCTTTTAATCCCAGTCCTCTAAGGCAATGGTCCCCAACCCCCGGTGTCCGTGGATCAAATAGTACTGGACCATACCAAGAAACATTAAATTATCTTCAATTTATTTACTGTGGTATATTTCTCTCGGGTATGCGCGACTTTTTATGAAAATCATTTTATATTCCATGTTAAATCCCTTTTATGTTCATTTTTTGGAGTGATTGTATTTTATACAGAAGGCTTGTTTAAAAATAATTAAATTAAAATTATGAAATCAAAACAATCTAAAATATAAACAATCAACTTGTCCCCCCCCCCCTTCTCAATGGGCATTGGTAAAATTATCAAACACTGACTGGTCCGCGGCAGTAAAAAGGTTGGAGATAACTGCTCTAAAGCATGCACGGAGAAGTAAAGGACATGTGGTTCGAACACCCTTGCCAAGGTTCTTTAGATTTTTCAAATCAAAATGGCCGATTAGGAGAATTAAATCACTACACATTTAAGAAATCCCTATAAATAAAAGAAAAATACGAATTCAAAGCCTTATAAAAAGACACCAAAAAGCATCTCCCTCCCCACCCCGCAAAAAAAATATCTGTATAAAATTCACTGTTCTTGAGACAGACGAGTGTTCCAGACGTCAAAAAATACAACATTAAGCAATTCTAGAAACTCCCTTATTTGAAGATAAATAGCAAACATTGTCTTACTTGAATGATTGTTCCAAAGAAGAAAAATGGATTCCCCTGTGATTGAAAAGGAAACTTAGTTTCAATTTTTACAAAAGTTCTGGCAGTAGATCAGATAGTAACAAAAATTTCTTATTTAACAATGAAAGTAAATTTCATAAAGTGAAAGTTTGTTTTTTAAAAAATAACAGCAATATTTTGTTTAAAAAAAAACCTTTTTATTAGGATTGTACATACATTTGCCTATTTTTCTACATAGTTACCGTTTATTAATGCACATGTCATACCTTAGAACTAAATTTTGAAAATCCTGTTCAAAAAAGACTGCCGCCTGGTTAGACAGCCAAGAGCTCACGGCCGCTTTCATTTCTGAACGGCGTAACATGCTGTCAAAAAGGTGTTTTGCTCCTCCACGAAAACGCAAGGCCTCGCACTTCTCGAACGACTCGGGACGTAATCGAATCTTTTGGCTGGGAGGTTTTGGACCATACACCCTACAGCCTCGACCCTGCTCCTCTAACTATTTCCACCTTTTAGGGTACCTCAAACACAGTCTTGGTGGGAAGCGCTTCAGTGACATCGAAGAAGTAAAAGCGGCCGTTAACTTTAGGCTATCCGACCAGGCGGCAGACTTCTTTGAAGAGGATTTTTAAAACTTAGTTCGAAGGTGTGACAAGTACATTAATAAACTCGGTAACTATGTAGAAAAATTGGCAAAAATATGTACAATCCTAAAATAAAGATTTTTTGAAACAAAATTTTGTTGTTATTTTTTAAAAAACAAACGGACCTTTTTTTTACTTAAAAAACAGCCCTTATAGAAATGAATAGCTGAAAGGGAAAATAAAATAACATTTCATTTTCTTGAAATATATAAGAATTTGTCCTCATGCAAACAATGATAAAAAAAAACCTGATCCGCGATTTTAAAACATATTCATGTAATTTGGTTTTTTTCGGGGGAGGGGGGATTATATTGAATGCAACGGTTCTTTGGATTCTGTTTGTGAATTCGATGTATAAGAATCTTTTAATCCAGAGAGAATAATTTAATAACAAACCTTAAAATGACTAAATTACTATTTCACACGCTTATGTCGTTACACGTAAACAGTAACATAAGACAGTAACATAAGACAGTAAAAAAAGTTTAACGCGAAAACGTTTAGCTCGAAATATTGGGTAACATGAAATAATACATCGGCCCCGACAAACTATAATGCATTTTCATGCATTTTTTCTCTTAACTCGAAACGAAAATCGCTTAACACGAAAAGATATCCCTTCTGGGAATAAACGAAGTACGGAAAACATCAGCCGAAATTTAAGAAAGTGTCAGTATTTTTGGACAGTCTTCCTGTATCATTGGAAGAATTCGTTGCAGTAGATAATGTGCGTACAGCCCCAATGACGGCACTCGAAGACCATTTTTTGGAGTTCATTCAAAACTCAAAAAATATCATTGATGCATATTACGATGAAGAAAATTAAATGAATTAAGCAGCTCCTGTTCCCACGTCTTTCTTTATGAGGAACATCATGAAAAGTATGCGGAGTTATTTAGATGCATTTACCAATGGTGAAATATGAATAACAAAATGGATGACAGCGAACAATTCATAGACAATTTGATGCTAAAAAAGACAATGCAATGGAATATGTCAGATTATTTTCCAAAAATTCAATAAAAGATTGTTTTTGAAAAAATTGAAAATTTTGTATCAAATTTCTTTAAGTTCTTGTTTCGCTGGATTTTATTAAATATATACATTTATACATACTATTTATGTTAGTAAAATGTACCTTAATAAATTTAATGTTGTTGAATATGTGTTTCTTTTTGCAATATCCCTTAACAGGAAAAAATATTTCAGTCCCCTCAGTTTCGTATTAAGCGATTTTCATCGCAGTTAAATTTTCATTAATTCATCTCACGAGATTTTACACGATAGAAAAAAATAAATCATAAGGAGATGAATTCATGACGGTCAAATGCCATCACACGTGCTCTCCATTAAATTCAAAATTAACATTAGACTTGTGTGTTCCTCTACTTCTAAAATTTAGTTTAAAGTTTCAAATCTGTTAATTGGGGTTGAGAAATTCAAGTATTTTAAGATTCCGCAAAAAGAGATTTTCCGAATAAAACTTCACATTATAAGTGTTTTTAATCCTTTCACGACACACACACCACAAATGGACCCCTCCCCCCTATTTTAAAGTTCTATATATAACCTTATCTTCTGTGATGTCTTAAATCTTCTTTTGGCCCTTGGCGAAAGTAGGCCCCACTCGGTGACGTATTTAGGTTCAATGGCATGCAAATCTCATTGCAAGATAAAAATATTTGCTCTAAGAAATTAGTGATAAATACCTTTATTTGAATGGTATGTGTAGGTCTTTCCTTTTTTTTTTCTTTCTTTCTTTCTTTATTTCTATCGGAGTATCTGTTATATATATATATATATATATATATTGAACATGGATACCCAGCTAATTTTATTTACAGTTATATATCTATTAGTTCTTAGTGTAATCCATCTTGTAATAAACGTAGCATTTTTAATTAGTTGTACAGTTAATCGATAGATGGCGCAACAGGGTAAATAAATTAATAATAAAATATTTTATATAAAATTAATAGTATATGTCTTGGTTGTACTTTTATTTTCTATAAATTTTAAAACAATGTTTGGGTTTTTAAATGTTTATATATAGACTTAATGTTATATATATATTTTATCACAACTAGCTAATTTTATGTGTTAATGAAATATACTCCTTTCTGTCGAGCGGGAAAAAGAGTTATTGCTGTACTTACGTGATAAGTTTTTTCATCTAATTGTTTTTAAAATATACTAATAATTATCATAGGCTGTAATTTTATCGTTTTCTATTTATAGATTGTGGTTTTATTTGTAATAGCTTAAAATTCTCTTAATATTTTTTACTCTTTCCCTATGGCCCAGAGTATTGGCAAATACAGGTGAAAGTTGGCTAGCCGCAAAACTTTGTTTAAACCTGAAATCCTGGTTCCTAAGGCCAGGAGTTTGCTATAGTACTACTGTGGCTAATATACTTTCACTGTATAGACTAGTTATCTTAGGGTTATAACTATTTTGTGTATATTTATGAATTATATATATATAATATCTCACCCTCTCATTTCCTTGTCTCTCCCACCTTCATTCTCTCTTTCTCTCTATATTTCATCCCCACCCTTTTTGGTTAAAATAAAATTGATAAATGAAAACTAAAACTAAATGAAAAGTTGCCTCTATCAAATGCGTTAAGTTCATGTGACGTCATAGTCACATTATAGCAGCAATCACGTGTTTTCAGAGAATCAGTTAACGTGCTTTGATGTTGCCATCTTTTGCTTTTTACAGAAGCGAAGGTAGGTTCGTTCTCGGTACCTTCTGTTCCGAAAGCACGCAGACTACCCCTAGGCCAAAATGATCACTTCAGTCCAAAGGCAGTTAGTGTCTTAGACAGAAGTCCCCACCACAGAAAACTTTCATTTAAAAAATATTCATTTCAAACATGTAAGCAAATTATAATGAATTTAAAAATACTGGTAAAATATATGTTTTTTTTTAATTTTGGTAAATCGTATGTGTGTGTGTGCGTGTGTGTGTGATTCGAATCAGTTCACCAGTTTTGAATTCGATAAAGAAAACGTGATTGAATTTATCATGGTGATTAATTTAGCTCATTGCTTTAAATATTTGAATTTCAATTGTACTTTGTCCCTAGTAACCTAGCGTTTCAAATCTGGAAGAATTTTTGGCACTCGTGTGTTTAAGGAGGAAGAAGCTAATAAAGGAAAGGGTAACATCAAAGATGCCATCCTTAATACTAATTAATGAAAAAAATTGCGAAATCTGTTGCCCATTCTTTTAACAGCAATTTTAATTCAAACCAATCTTTCTTTTTTATTTTGAGTGTCATATATTATTTTCTAGGCCGCGATTAAAACTAAATACCATACTTTTTCATTTTGCCGGAGCAGGCGATAATGTCACTGAGGTGGCACGCTTATCCAGCAGGACAGAACCTAGAACCTTTTGATCCGAAGCCGAGTAACTTAACCACTATGCCAAAATGATCACATTAGTACGGAGGTTGTTACTGGCTTATATAGATGAAACCTCTACTCACTCCCCCACCAGTGAGTCAGTGGATAGGTGAACAACTGATATAGTTTTTATGGTGAGTGTGTTGCGTGAGCAGTTTTTGCCGTTAATCGGATTGATTTGCGTCAAGTGAGTCTGACAAGTTTGCTGCACCAAGTGAGTCTGGTGAGTTTTTGGTTGCTCTTTTTGCGGGTAGATGGTGCCCCGACAGATCAGATGGATTCTTAGCTCAAGCCAATGAAATGGTGCTCATCCGGCATGAGCACACCAATGAAATGGTGTGCTCATCCGGCAGGACAGAACCCGGGACCTTTCGATCTGAAACCGAGTAACTCAACCACTATACCAAAATGATCACCTTAGTACAGAGGTTGTTACTGGCTTATATAGATGAAACCGCTACAGTCACCAAAAACAATACGACCAACTCCAAATGGAACGTTCCCTTTGGTAACCTTTAGCCCCCCTCCCCCCCCCCCCTATTTTCAAAACAAGTCGTGGTTTTTCCTTATCAGTAAAATCTTTTTTCATGATTCATTAAAAAGGGATGAAAAACCAATGAGAACTAATATATATTTTATATTTGTGTGCGTGTATTGTATGTTGTCACCCACAACGCCAACTTGGCGAGATTTGCGCCATCGTAACGGAAAAGTACCCTATATATCTATTAATTTATAATATTAAAATTTTCCCATTTGTTAAAAAAATTGCGTGAAGGTTGGAATACCACAAGAAAAAAAATTAGGACTTTGTATCCAATTAGTTCGCATACTTGTTTACGAGCGTTGCCAACGATTTCCTCCTCAATGCGTGATTATGATATTATTTTTTCAAATTCCTTTTGCAAGTTTGTATTAAAAAACATCTTTGTCCAAGGAGTTCTACTTCATGATCCTCCTTTAAAAGTAATGATAAATGAATAAAATATTTCGCTCTCTCCACCTCGATCCACGGCTCAAATTTTTCATTTTAATTCTCGCATATTTCCAGCTTCCACGAAGCAGTATTTCAACATCGATTTGTCAAACTCTTCCGGAAAAAAAACTTACACTCTGGCCCTTTAGATAAAGCGAGAATAAAAGTAAAAATGATTTTCATCTCCAAAATAAACAGTAACAGTGAATAAATTTCATTTTAAGTTTATATAAATAGATACTCGCCTTCCGATTTTACAAAAAGTGTGATCATGATGGTAAGTTTTAAGCCAGTATAACCTACAAAATAGCAGACAACTTTCAAATCATCTCTCAAAATATGAAAAACGGTTATATATATATATATACAAGTATAACATGTTCTTTAACTTTTCAACATCAAGTATAAATAACATATGGAGCACAGTTTTAAAAAAAGACCCCTTTAGAGAATATATCGTCTTTCAAAATGCAAATAACACTTCCAGTCGAGTTTGCAACTTAATATATAAAAAAGCTGCCAATGTGTTACGTATTTTTCTTTTTCGGACCTGTAATCAGCAAAAAAAGGTGTTTTCTGAAAGTGAAAATTTTGCAAGCAATGTTTATACTAAAAAGGAATTTATTTCAATTTTTTTTTAAACCTGTCTCTTTGAACACTTTTTATTTCATTTTTTTTTATTGATATTACAAAAAGAATTCACTTTCAGCAATACATGCCTACGTAAATGACGAGAAAGAGAAATCACTACAAGTAAAGGATTTACATTTTGAAGTTTTTTATTACTGACATTATTTTATTAACTAGCTGCATGGCCCGGCGTTCCACAGGCTTTTACCGAGTGTTTAACTTCTCAATATCAGCATGTCTTGGGGTGGGTGAGATTTCTTTTTATATGCCATTGAAATTCCATTTTTCGAATTTTTTCTTCTTCTTTGCCCCGTTATACAGTTTCTTCCCTCTCCGTATAGCCCGGCGTTGCACGGGCTGTTACCAAATGTGTGTAACTTAAAATCCCCATGTGAATTTCTTCTCTCCCTCATGACTGTAGCACTTTTGTGTGTGTGCATGTGCAATGTGAGGGAGCTCTATAATTATGTCATTAATAATCACATAGTTTCTATAATTACTGATTCTAGCTGCATACCCAAGTGTTGACTGGGCTTTCTCTACTTTTGTACATTTTCCCTTCCCTTCACAAAATCAACATTTCCAATATTCATTTTCAATTCCTACTATTAGTTCACTCTCTTTCTCTCTCTAAATATATATTTAAAGTTCAAATTTTATATCGTTAATATAAAATATTTTCTAGTGTGATCCATTCAAGTTCAAATACATTTTTTTAAAACTTGTAGTAGTTGACACTTGATTTTAATACAGTTTTTTTCAAATATTAATGCATATATTAAATTAAAAAATGAATAAATAGTAACAAGCAAAAATATATATATAAGTCCAACAGTATATATAAAAAGAAAGCTTGGTTCGTTGAGTCCCTGTAGCGCAATGGATAGCGCGTTGAACTTTTAATCCAAAGGTCCTGTGTTCGAATCCCACCTAGAATGGCATAAGTTCTGAGTATGTGATGTGGCCTAGGTAGCCAAGTGGTTAAGGTATAGGATCATGGCAGGCATGACATGAATAGGAGCCCATTACCACTAAAGACCCGCCATGTAGGGGAGGGATGCACGTTAAATCTGTCGAGAACTCAAACGTCCTCCCGTGGTGTGGTAGTTAGGAGAGGGGTTGCCATTTCAGGTTTCGTCCTCGTCACTTGACCATGGTTCAAAATGACGAGGGCCGTCGCCACAGCCCTCTTATAGCTGAACAGTGCGACGTTAATATTCACTCACTGAGAATGGGATATTTATTTGCTAATACTATTTTATTGTAATAATTAAATTTAATTAATGAATAAAAATAGTAACAAACAAACAAAAATAGTCCAACACCCTATATAGAAAGGAATATTGTTTTGTGTACTTTGGTCACTTAATATTCCAATTATGTGTTTGTGTGTCATATGTATATTACATATATATTTATATTAATTGTAACTATTTAATATAAAAGTAACTAAAACCAAATTTTTCTTTGTCGACCTAAGTAGGAATTGACTTAAAAAGAAATCCTTTTTATAATACTTTGGGGGTTTTTTTTAAAAAAAAATAGATTATCAGGTTTATTATATTTTTCAAAGATAACATGCAGCTAATTCTATAAATGTTTCTGTTCCGTCAGGTCTTTTGAAAGACCAAATTGTACAGAGTTCATATTAACAAAGCATTTTTGACAGTTTCTAATGAGCTAGCCACGATGTATATTCTCTCTGACTCGTGTTTTCTTCCGTCAAGTCAAATTGGCACTTCGGGCTAGAACAACTCCTCCAAAAGTAAACATCTCCACCGAATAGTATTTGAATAGTAAGCGAGATATAGATCATAGATTAGGGCAGGGGGGATGAACCTTTATGGATCAACATGCCATTTTTTCTAAAGAAGTGCTTAATAAGGTACGGAAGGGCTGTCAAATAATTTTGGGGAAATAATAAAACTAAATACTACCAACCAAAACTCTATTTACTAAGAAAAAATATCTTTTGCACTGTATAGTTATAAATGTTTTAGCTATACGTGTAACTAAAATTATAAACTAACATTAGTGTGACATAAGTTGTTGTTGCAGATTGAATGACAAATAACTTATATTAGGATTGTAAGATGTATCTTTTAGTAGAATGCATGCTGAATTCGAGTCATCTGCCAAATGGTTTCAAAGCAATTAATTGTTTTAGCTGTGTTCACCTTTCTTGATATAAGAAGGTTTGTGATTTATTTCAAAATACCGATCTACAGACTATGTTCTGCATACCACTGTTCCAAAACATAAAACACACACCGCTTTATCGCCTTAACTAATACTGCAAGGTTTCTCGGTCCACCAAATTTAAAATTCTCTTTTACACTTACTGTCTTGCACTTTTTGTTCTTTTGCTAAACTAGCCATGTAAAATAACAGTTAAAAATCGTAAATATAACTCAGATAAACATTAAAGTACAGTTGTGTCAATGAAATTGCCTATGCTATGCGTAGACAAACTTTTTACATCATAAGCCACCGTTTCTCAAACACTTATGAATGTATCAGTACCGCATAATGTATTTGAAAATTAATTTAACATTTCTAAGGAAAGAGCAAGTTTAATAATTGCCAGTGATTCCATGGGCTTGTCATATATTAAATTATATACAAAATTTAGCATGTATCTTAATAATTGAATCCCTTTAACTGCCAATTAAAAGTTACGCGATTCGCTCCCTAATGCCACCATTTTCCACGGATTCACGCGTATGTGATGTGTATAAGGGGAGGGGGAAGAAAAGGAATAAATAAACAAATCCTTTGAAATAAGTAAATCCTTCGTAAGCAATGTCCCGGTCATTTTATTCAATTCCAAAGCTGTCGAAATAGCTTTATGAATAGCAGTGCGCAGAAAAGATCATACTTCAGAAAGATGTATTTATGTCCGGGGCAATTAACGCACTAGCTGAGCGAAACGCTTATATAAGCCGGTGGCATTTAAGAAGTTAAAGTCGTATAGTAGCTTTTGTGTCAAAGTATATTATTATTGAATTCAATACATCGTTATTGTATGGAGGGGGCGTGATGAAAATTATGATTGAATGTTGGGTCGCTAGCATTGAAAGTTTGAGAAGTACTGTCATAAGCAATTGGAGTCTACGGCGTAACTAATACAAAGCAATAACAAACGAGTGTTCTCCCCGCCGCCCCGGGAACAATCACTCCCGTTTGTTCATAATACTTCATAGTAAATTTTGAAATAAAATGCAATCCATTTTGATCACTGGCGTGCCAAAAATATTGTGTCGCGTGCCATCGATGGCACCCGTGCCACTGGTTCGCCATCCCTGGATTAGAGGGTCGGCAATCTTCTAGCTGTGACGTGCCAAACCTATTTCCAAATATACTTCGAGGTGCCACACTGTTAGAAATATTTAAAGCAGTTCGATTCCCCCGATAATCTATGCAGGGTTGGGAACAGAGGGAAGAAATTAGATTTAACAGTTTTATTATGTATTAATCAAACAGATGTAAGAGTTTTATTAGATATTTACTATGCATTGCTTAAAGATATTTATTAATATGAAAATAAAGAACATGAAATATATAACTATTTCTTCAACATAAATAAAAAATTAAAATTGTACATATATTATGTATTATATACCATTTAAATATATTTATTTTACCATGTTTTTATTAACTCGCTTTCGTGTCTGTCCGGG
Organism: Trichonephila clavata; assembly: GCA_019973975.1. Lineage (NCBI taxonomy): Eukaryota > Metazoa > Arthropoda > Arachnida > Araneae > Nephilidae > Trichonephila > Trichonephila clavata. The sequence continues at coordinate 109,399 of BMAO01001136.1, read as the reverse complement.
TGGAATTTTGTAATTGATTTTAAGCTAACTTCCCGATGATCCAGAGGTGTGAAATGTTGACCATAGCTCAAAAGTGGATGACAATGTATGAAAATGTGAAAAAGAAAAAGTTCTAGTCTTGAACCCGGGCACCCGAAGAGGCGGACCATGATTTAAATAAAAGGCCCCATAACTCCGGAACTTAAACGAATTTACACAAACAAAGACCACCAGTCGATAGCATGGATCAAGTTGCGTTTACATATACAATTTCGTGGCTCTGGGCTCAAAGAGGAGCACCCAGGTTTTAATGTTTTTTTTATTAACTCGCTTTCCTGAATGTCTGTCCGGGTGGAATTTTGTAATTGATTTTAAGCTAACTTCCCGATGAGAAATAGGCTTGAAATTTGGACCATAGCTCAGGACAAATTTGTCTGAAATATATTGCCATGGAACCACCGAGAAGTCTCTGAGATCGGCCTTTCTGGAAATTTCTATGAGACTGTTTAAGGGACTGCTTTCTTCTGAACTGACTCGTCCTTTGTGTCAAAGGACGAATCAGTTCAGAAAGGTCCTTCGTGTTCGTTGACTCAGACAGATAACGCAAGACAGGGAAATTTTATCTGTTTGAATACCTGCTAGTGGTACTGTTCTAGAGGACTGATCTGGAGCATTGTAATTCTTGTTGTAACCAGTGGGAGATTTACACTATTCTAAATAATTTTCTGTGATATTTCTTTGTGCATATACAGTCGACTCTCGATAATTCGAAGTTGGAGGGACCAATGAAAAACTTAGAACTATCAATATTTCGTATTATCAAGAGGGTAGGAAAAAATTCCCAAAATACAAGAAGAGAAATTTTTCCTAACACATTTAAATTTGAAACAATGTAATAAAACAACAATTGTTCAATTGTATAAAATATATATAATATCAAAGTATTTTTAAAAGAATTTTTACTATACAATATAAATATCAACAGAAGATAAAAGTCCTGTATTAAAAAAATACATTCATACACAATTCTACGCATCTCTTCACAATAGTGGACCAGCCTTTCTGAATACATGAGTAGCAAGGCCAAGTATTAAACGAAAGATATGAATGGTTGATCTATTGTCCACTTGAAGAAGGAAAGCAATAAAAGTGTATAAAGTGATGAACCGGATAACACTAAGAAGGGGTAGCAAATGGGTGATTATTGAAGAGGGCTACGTTACAGAGGAGACACGCAGAGACAATACAACACAAAACTTGTAAGCTCCAACCTGTTTGCTACAGGACAGTACATGATAGTGAGTATTCGAATTGTCGAGAATTTTGTAAGATAACTTCAAATTATTGCGTTTTGTAGTCTGGCCAGCCACAGATTTTACTTCGAATTGTTGAGTGTACCAAAACGTATTGTTTTAGCTCGAAATATCTAGAGTTTTCTAGGGACCCAGCATATATTTCGAATTAGCGAAAGGTTCGTATTATCGGAGGTTTGAATTATAGTCGACTGTACTTTGTAAGTCTGCTATTATTCAAATAATTGGAATTTTCAGCTGCTTCCCACTCCCCCTCAAATTTGTAACAATATATTGACTGTAAAATGCCACGTGGAAGTAAATCTCATCATAAATTATCCGTAGAGAAACACATTCGGAGCAAATTTCAAAGCAATACTTCTAAATCCAAATGTAGAATAATGTAAATGTGTAAAACAAATTCCAAAATGAATTCTTCAAATATATCAGCATCGTAAAAAGTTTTTTTACTCGCGAAATCTAATGGTCTGAATAGCTATAAAACCGGCCTCAAGAAAGAAAAAGACTGAGAAAGGAGAAAAAAATTGTTACATGACAGCTATATAAAAGATCTCGAGAAACAATAAAAACTTTCTTAACAGGTTCGGGATTTTTCCCCCAGAAAGGTTTCTATTACTTTCAAAATGGCAGCTATCAAAACGGGAGCAGCCAACACTAAGGTGGCAAATGGAGCGTTAATACCAAACAAAAAGTAGCTCGCCGAATCTGGCAATCACTTTTTTTTTCTCCTTTTCTTTGTTACCTTTTTAGAAAGGAAAATTTTTGTTTGTTTTTTATTGAGTGAAAACTCGGGTGGCAACAAAATATGATAAAAAGAAATATCTGTAAAGAAAATATTTTTCTCATCTTAGATTTTTCACATATCTGCTCTGTGATAACTGTCACTTACAAAAGAGTATTTATTTTGCACAAGTCTGTAAGAAAACACTTAAATTTTATATTAAACAGACTACATTGCTTAAATATTTAACAGATTGTTAATTTAACTCTTACAGAACCATAGAGTTGCTAAGAGTAAACATTAGCAAGTAACTGTTCGTTTTACAACGTAAACAAAAAAGTTCTTGCCGTTTTTAATGACCCAAAAGAATATGACATACAAACAGCGTAGCCTATTGTTAGTCCATCACCATCGGCATCCAGAACTTTCTGCCAACGTGTCTCCAGTTGTTCAATCTTCTTGCGGTAAAACTCAGGGGGGATGCAAAGAAGTCCGTGACAGCTTGGAGCACGTCTGCTTCATTTGTGAACGGATTTAACACGAAGATGATTGTCCAGGATATGGAAGAGGTTGTAATCTGATGATGCAAGATCAGGTGAGTAAGGAGGATGCACAAAGTCTCCCAACTAATCACTGTATCGTATTCCTCGCCACAGCGCGACATGCGGCCTTGCGTTACCATGCAATAACAGTACACCCCTTCGATTCACCAGTGCTGGCTCCTTCTGATGGCCTGTTGTTCACGTTCCAATTGCTGAGAATACAGTCCACAGTGACCGTTTGGAACGTTGGTAGCAACTCATAGTGAACCACTTGACGACAAGTCCGCCATACACAAAGCATAATCTGCGTGGGTGCATAGGTGTCTTGTGCTGTGCGGGACAGAATCCTGGGGTGACAAACAATGTTTAAACGCTTGGGTGTGTCATACAGGACCCACTTTTCGTTCACTGGGTCAGCACCTAATTGAATATGAATGCACTACGGTGGCGAGAAAGTAACGATAAACAGGCTGAAACTCGTTGTTGCTTATGGACTTCCAAAAGCGTGTGAGGAACCTACTTGCTCAGCCTGTGCGTCTTACCTAAGCGGTGCTGATGAAGTCTAACCGTTTCACTGGAAGTGTTGAATTGTCTGGCAAGCTCACCACACCTTTGACTACTCTCCTCCTTAATGGCCGTCTGCACGTCTTCGTCATCCAAGGCCTGTGGTCGTTCTGTTCGAGCTTTATCACAGAGGGACAAATCTCCCGACCTGAATTTTTTGAAGCCCATGCCTTGCAGTATATTCATTGACAGCACTATCCCCAAACGCTTGACATATTTGGCGACTTGATGCCGCGGCTGATATGCCCACTATGAAGTCGTAAAGTAAACAACCCGGACGAGCTTCTTCGATACGTCCATTCTGCTTCGCTACTGTACGAGTTCCGATTGATGAATGTGAGCAGTGAACCTGCGTTTATAACA
>BMAO01001136.1:38687-60410 GCA_019973975.1 Trichonephila clavata | reverse complement strand
TTTTAAAAAATAAGGAACTGTGTTTTTATGACGTTTAATATGCATAAAAAATTTCTATTTTAATTTCTTCAAACACTAAAAATATTATCCTAAGAATCTTTAAAAATTTATTATGCAAAATAAACTCAAAACTGACATTAAAAATTCATTTCTTTTTATGTATTCTCTTTAAAAAATGTAATAATATTTCGGACTATATTATCTTGCGGAAGAACCGAACTCCACCACTTATTTCTAGTTCTAAATTCGTGTTGCGCTAACTCTGTGACGTAGCCAGAAGGAAGAAGATCTAACAGACGGCAGCCACATTAGAATGATACTCGCGCTGCTTGGCGTATTTTGAAGCGTGAAAAAGCCCCTGTTTCTAAAGACCATCCCGGAACTTCATCCTAAGAATTTTGTGGGAACAGTAAATCGTGGAGGTATTCTTGTGTGTGAGGAGGGATGTATGTCAGCTTCAGTATTAGGTAATTTGATATGTATTGATGGGGGGGGGGGGTATTAGAAATTGCAAGATCTTAACAACTTGAAATTATCTGCTTAAAATTTAGGTATTGGTGACAACTTTATATTTTATGAAGGTAAGAGTCCAAGCACACTGCTTTTTATGTATGCCTCTGTTGGCTACGGTAGCCTGTGGTGTGTCATGAGTAAGAGCCTAGTAAACACCACTGAAGTCCCGCTATGTAGGGGAGCGAAGCACGTAAAATCTGCCAAGGGCTCGGACATCCTCCTGTTGGTGTAGTGTGGAAGTTAGGAGAGGGAGGTTACAGCTAAGGTGCTGTCCTCGTCACTTGACCATGGTTCAAAATTACAAGGCCCATTGCCAAAAGACCTCGAGTAGCTGAACAGTGGGACGTTTATATTCACTCACTGGTGTGTAATTGTCCCCAGGTTTTGAAAAACCCACCTCATTCATCTAATTTAAATACTAAAGAGTATATATTAAGAGAGCTTGAAATTATAGATTAAGAAGACAAACAAAATGTGAACTAATATCAGTAATCTCTAAAGAATTGAGTATATTGATGCAGAATTTGCGAAAGGAAATGGTGAATTTTAGGTGAAATTGTCGAATCGGCCACTGGTCCAGCAAATTTTCAAAAATCGCCAACTTAGCGCGTTTTTACGCCGTGATCTGACTTCTTCCTCACTGATACAAAACCACGAGGGTTACCAGATTTGGAGCAATTATCGATTTGGCGAAAAAACACTTGGCGGGATAAGTGGCCGATTCGACAATTCAACCGAATTTTTTTCAAATCTTTGCTAACACATTTAAAAGCTATTGTGAACACTTAAGGATTTCCTACTAAGTGCTAAATTAATAAAATAAATACAAATAATTATAACTATTGTGAGATTTTTAAGTTTACCAAGATTTTTATAACAGTTTTTATTTATAAATTTTTCAAAATAGTAAGTCACAATTTGTTTTACAAATTGGTTTGATTATTCCATTAAGAGCAAGTTGCAGATATTACTTTAAAAGATTATAATGCTGATATATTAATTTTCATATGTTTTATTGAGATTTGTAAGTGTATGATCACTTTTGGAGTCAATAACTAAATGATGAAATGTTTCTTACTTGCAGAATGGTGAAATTAACAACAAACTGTGCCTTATCCATAGTTTCAAGAAGTACATTGCTTGATAATCTCTTTGATTCTACAAAATTAAACCAATTTTTGAAATGAACATCTTTGTGACTTTTTTTTTGAGTTAATTTGATTATCATTCTCCTATAAAATCTTCTGAAATTTAATGGGTACTTGCATATTTTTACAACCTGTTGGCGACATTATATGAAATGAAGCATATGGTTGCACATTTGGTGAGTTATTAGAAGAGTTGGCGATTGTTGTGATAATACATAATTACCGTTTAATGTTTAAAATTGTAAATTAAACAATGTTATAAACATTTAGGCTTAATTTTCAGACGTAGTCTTTATTGTTTCAGGTGCAGTTATACTAATAATATTTTTGATAATTGGGCTTGTTTTGCTCAAATTGCCTATGATAAAATATGTTGCTATGTTTTTATTTTTTTTACTAATACTTAAAATTAAATTAAAACTTTAAAATTTAACCTATTTGTTTTATTCTCTACAGTTTCCTAAAATATAATTGTTCATTTGTGGCACTGAAATTAGTCCTCGAAAAAAAGCAAAACCAGTTTTGCATATTTACTAGCATTCTAATGCATGTTAATGAGTCAACTACATTTATTTTTTAAACAAAAACTGAATTTTATATGTATGACATAATAAGGTGTCATAATAGTCTTATCATTAGTAAAACTTGTGAATATTTATAACAGTTACAAATCAGGCGTGGATAGAAACTTACTTTCAGGAACCACATTTAAATTCACACACATAACTTACCTTTTAATAGTTATCAACAAAAAACAATAGCAGTTTATGAATTTTAATCCCTTATTGTAATGAGGACAATTTTCTAAAAGTGAAATATATATATATATATTTAGATTTATGTTATATTACTTCTACTTACATATTATAAACTTGAAAAGACCAGTGTAAATAAGTTGATCAAACCTTTAGTAAACATGAGAGCTAGTGATGCCAGCTTCCTTATAGAAATGCAAAGTGTATTCTATGTAGAGGGATTTTTCCACCTGCCTCATGTTATAAAATGCTTTCAGTACAATGTATTTCAATATTTCTGCTTGAAATAATGTTGACTTTTTGACATTGTTTATATAGAAGTTTATTCATTTGTTTTTAAAAAATCTGAAAGATTTGTATATTATAGTATCTATTGGTAAATATGAATTGAAGCTGTCATACTTTTGTTTAAATTTATTTATAATTATGATATATTAGTTTGTAAAGGTAAAATGTAAAATTACTATTTTTATTGCAGCTGAATTTCCCAAATTGCTGTATCCTGCAATTGCATCTTTATAACGATATTTACTCTAGATAAATCTGTAGTAGAATTTGACTGTCCCCAATCTAGATACAGGTCAAAATTAATGGCAAGAATTGGGTCGACTGCGTTTAGTGGCAGGCCATGGTTGCTTGGGAGAGCATTTAAATTGATCAGGAAGTTTATTATAGTCCACCTCTATAATTTAACCATGTTAATGAACGGAAAACATCTCCAACGCTCCAAGGCACTCTACAAGATTGACTCCGAGATTGTGCTGGATATTGGAGTGCTAGAGAGCTCATGACTTTGGGCACTTTTTTCTAATGTGTTTTTTTTCTTTCTCTCTAATTTGTGTTTGTTAGTTTTTTTCTTTTGTGTTGTATTTTTTAAAAAGCATTAAAAATAAAAAAAATTTGACTGTTATTGGAGCTTGTTTTTCTACTTGTTGTATTTATGTACTGGATTTAAGTGTTAATCAAAAAAATTCAGTACTTGCATGTTATACTGTTGAATAATGCGAGCCAACAAAAAGTTACATCAATCACTGCCATCATTATTAATACTGTGTTCCAATGTGTACAGGGATAATTTCCACTATTGGCTGTATATCGTGGCATTTCGCAGTCTTGATTTGATGAAAATTGTATTGTATGTATTTATGTTTAATCCATATTATGAAACGGTACCTAATATCAATTGTTTTTGCTAAATCAAAAACAATCAACAAATGCTACAATGTACAGTCAATAATGGTAAAATTTTCCTGTGCATGCTCAAATATAATAATCTTAATCATAAATTGTCTTACTTTTTATCAAGTTTTTAAAAAAAATTATTAGAAGGTAAAATAAAGAGAACACATTGTATTTTTTAAATTTTTGGAAGTTAAGGTACTGAAATAAACATTTTACAAAATTTAAGAGTTTGTATTACTGTTTTCAGAACATCTCTGCATTGTTATCTGTTAAAATGGTGTAAAATATGATAAATGGTATTCCAGACAAAAAATAAAATAATTTAATAAAAATTACAATTTGAAGAAAAATTTATTCCTTTAATAATAAAAAGAAAATTGTCAAACTTAGAAGAATCAAATCTGGGCATAGTGGAAAAGTTTACGAAAGAAGTGCAGAATTTTTACCAAACATGTTTCCAATATGTTAAAGAATGGTCTGGAACTAATTCAGCATTTGAAAGATTTTTTGAGATTGAATGTTGATAATTTAACTGTAGCACTTATTGTAAAGTTCAGTATGAAGGATATTTCTTGCTGCAAAATTTCTGATATATATTAAAAAATGATATATAATTTAAAAAATTCATTCAATGGAGAAATACTCATTTAGCTAAATAATTAAAAGGGATGTAAGCACACTTGTGTACTTTGTTTGAATTAATGAAATGTTTTAGATATTTATGTTGTAATTTTTTCTTCCTCCTGTTCATTGTAAGAAAATTATTCATTTTAATTATACAAATATGTGAAAAAGAAACTGTTGTACAACTCATATGAATTGACATGTTTAAAGTAATTCTCTATTCCTTAATATACATTAAAAGAATGCTAAGCCATTTTTATATATGTTTACTGAGCATTTTGTCCATGATTAACATTCATGGGTATTTTTCGTTTAAGTATTAACTACATGATTATAAACTTAATTTTTTGATTCACCATAGATTGATCTTGGAATAAATTACTAACAATTGAAATTTAAACAAGTCAACCCAAGATCATAATTAAACTTTTGCTTTGCGTTAACTAAAAAAAATGTTCCATCAGTTACACAACTACCACAATCTATCAATTTTATTGAACCATTTATTAATCTTATACTTTAATTTCAAACAAGAATATTCCGGAATTCTTCTTAAAATATATATACATAATTCAAAAAATATGAAAATTTATTGAATATATAATATATTCAAAAGAATATAATATATATAATGAAACATATCACACACATACATTAGAAATGTATCATATGTTTATGAAAAAAAAGAAAAATATTTCATCCCTTTCATGTTATTGTTACAGTAACTAAAGTGTAAGAAAATGGATTTTCCTTCAACTACAACAACGAAGATTTGTACTCCATTGAAGAGTTAATTCTTATACAAGGGTGGCCAACCTTATAGCTATGGGTGCCAAACAAATCTAACAATATCATTCACTGTGCCACACTATAGGGAATATTTGAAACAATTGAATTGCTGTGGCAATGCATACAGATTTGGAGTTTTATAATACATTAAAAGTATACAGCATTTAGATATTAACAAAAATAAGCAACATAACAAATAAATCTATTCCTTCAACATAGATAAAAAAATTCACATTATGCACATAAATAGGTATCTTGTAAAAACTTTGATTAAAATAAAAATATATAAGTATTCTAGCCATATAATTTGTATACCTTCAATACAAAAAATTTTAATTACAGAAATTTCTTCACATGTATATATATATATGGAACCAAAATTGGAAAGCAGAATGCAGTTGTGATGTAATAATTTTAATGTTTTTGTGAGATATGAAGCAATTCAAGGACATGGAAAATAAAGGTAAGAAAATTAATATCAATGAGCTTAAAATCATTGTGAAAAAGTCTTCGGGATATAGTCAGATCCATTGGATGGCAGTACTCATCAATCCAGCATATTATTTATAACTTTAAATATACAGAAGTTTACACAGCCAAACTTCGTTCTGGTCGTCCATCTAAACTTGCAATCAGAGAAAAATGAAGTATGATATCCGTAGTGAAAAATAATTCGCGTTTGGAAACTCAAACTGCAACATTCACGAGAAGTTCAAAAAAAATTTGTTTGGGTGTTGCAAAAAAAATCTTAAAAAAGAGCGGATACTGTAGTCGAGTGGTTCACAAAAAGTCTTATGTTTCAAAAGCCAAAAGATAGCTTTTGCAAAAGAGCATATACATAAGCCTCCAGAGTTCTGGAGAACTGTGATATTCTCCAAGAGAGCAAATTTTGTATCCTTGGCATAAAATATTGTAAATTGGTATGCAAAAAAACCTCGTACAAGTGCTTCAAAAAGAGCATTTAGTTTAATGGCAAAGTACGGTGGCAGTGAAGTTATACTGTGGGGGTGCATGGAAAGTTGGAGTATATCGAATCAATTATGAACAAATGATTACCTTGATGTCCTAAAAACAATTTAAAGGAAAGTGCCGCCAAACTCAGCCTAAGATCGTCATTTCATTTCCAACACGACAACGATTTTAAGCATACCTCTGAGATTGTGAAGCTTTGGCTCATGTATAATGTCCCAAATCAATTGTACATGCCCCCGCAGTCATTTGATCTGAATCTTACAGAACACCTATGGGATTTGTTGGAGCCCATAACTCGTCAACACATCTAGCAAGGATATGCTGAAGAAATGTCAAAAGATAAGCACTGAAGAAACCACAAGACTTAATAATTCAATACTGAAACGACTTCAGGATGTTCTCAAAAGACGGTGTTAATCCCAACCAGCTATTAAATAGCAACTGCTCAGAGTAACGGAGTTGATTCATAGCGGCTTCGGCAAGTTCGAGGCCACGGGTATACTTTTTTTGGACGTAGCCAAAGCCTTCGACAAAATTTGGCACGATGGCTTAATAATCAAGCTCATACGACTTGATTTTCCGGCTCCCTGATCAAGGTCATCCATAACTTTCTCTCGCGCGCTCATTCGAGTGAGAGTCGAAAAAACGCTCTCCTTCCCTAGACCAATCAGGAGCGGCATACCGCAGGGGTCGTTGATCTCTCCGCTGCTCTTCAACCTGTACGTGAATGATATCCCGCAAGCTAATCTCGTCCATTTAGCAATGTATGCGGACGATACTGCCATTATTTCACAAGATAAGAGATTCTCCGTGGTAATCTCTAATCTTCAGCATTACGTCTCTTTGCTTGAGCTCTGGCTCACGGACTGGAAAATTAAAGTCAACGCCTCCAAAAGTGCCTGCCTTATGTTCACGAGGCGAAATCAATTACCAGTGGGCCTAACCCCTGTCACCATTTTCGGCCAACCCGTCCCCTGGGTAAATGTCTACAGATAACTAGGGTTGTTTCTAGACGCAAAATTAACCTTTGCCCATCATATCGAACAATCTCGCCGAAAGGCGAAGATTGTTCATAGTATGCTGTTCAAGCTGCTCTCTAGGAAGAGCAAACTAGCGATCAGGCACAAGGTTTTGCTCTTTAACTCAATCATCAGACCGATCATGCTGTACGGTTCCCCCATCTGGGGCTCCGCCGCCATGCATCATATTCGTAAACTGCACACACTCTCTAACTCTTTTTTGAGACAGATAGTGGACGCTCCCTGGTATGTCAGGAATGAAGTCATTTACCGTGATTTAAAAGTGCAACCCACTCTTCCTTTTATTCAAAACATATCGAAACGTTTTTTCGAAAAAATCCCTCAAGTTCCCAACGAACTTATTAGAAACCAGCCTGCTTATGATCCAGCAGTGCCCTCCTCGCTCAAAAGACCACGAGCTCTTCTAGACCAGCATTTCGTGAATTTCCCCTACGCCAAACGGCTCAGGGTGTAATTCACAAGAAAAGAAATGCAATTGGGAAAATTTAACTTTTATTAAAAATTTTTTATTTTTATTAAAATTTTAATTTTAAATGCATAATTCTTATTAAAAATTTCTATCCAAAAATATATTCTTGTCATCTTAAAATCATAACTCCCCATTTCACCTGTAACAACTTTAGCGTCGTGTTGGGAGTCACGGCTTAATCATCTTTTGAAGCACGATTCGGCGCGGTCGAAAATCGAGGAGATGTCTCCTTCGATTTAATTTTGCGCTCGAATCGTCTTCAATTGCTTCCCCGGCCACCAGATGGTAGCACGGGTCTTTTCTCCTTTCACATCGTGTTTCTGTTTATTTTTTATTTTACATTTTGTAAATGACTTCATTCCCCCATTATTCAACTCTTCCGTTGTCGCGAGCTGACATGGCGCCCGTTCGCGATACTCCATTTATTTCTTTCTTTTAAATTTCTCTGGCAATTGAGCAAGTTGGTTCCATTATAAAAATAACTTTCTAAATTATTTTTGTTTCCCCATAGTCTTTCTTTTCTCTGGTTCTCTCACAACGCATGTTGTTTGAAACCTTCGCTCCGGCCGTTCACTCCGAACGCGCCTTCTGTTTTTCCACGCCCACCGGTAGGAGCGATTGGCAGTCTGCCAATCATATCACTGGGAGGCAAAGCCCATCCAGTGAACCTATCGAATGGGCACTCGTTTCAAGGCGCGCGGGCTACGCCCGCTCGCCATCTTTAGCAGGCGTAATGCCACTGCCCATTAATTATTCTCTTAAACAATATCTTTTCTTTCTTTTTTAATTTATGTAAATCCAATTTAAGTAACTTAATTTATAAATTCTGATGTGGAGGTACACCCCTAGGGGGTAGGAACTCCGTAATTCCACTTGCCACTTGTTGCTATTAAATAGCTCATCATCCTTGTTAAATAATTTTTATGGTTACTACTAAAACAGTGAACGCAGACTGTTTCTACTTGATTTTTGTTAGTATTGCTACAAACCTGTATTTATTTTAAAAGCTATGAAAGCAAACCCAGTTTACTTTAGTTTTTTATTCTCAATACTAGAAATAAACTAAATAAAATATAATTAAAAAATTTTTTTCTTCAAATTCCAGTTTTTAAATTTTTTGTTGTTTTTTATGTAAGCAACAGTATGTGAACGTAGACTTTTTCTAGCACGTGTATATGCATTCATTATTATGTATACTCATCAGTATTTGCATCAGGTTAAAAATTTTGGAAACTAAACAAGGTTAAATAATTATGTCCCATTCATGTATAACTTAGAAAAATATCTTATAGTTTTTTATTCTTATTCAGTGTCTAGCTATAAATATACATTATAGATAATCATCATCCCTTTATAACAAACAGGATGATTCCAGAACTTTTTTTAGACAAATTCCTTTTTAAGGAAAAAATTGATGGAATTCAACTACTTAAAAATTATCAGTATTACTTCATTGTGTTGTACACCATAATGTATAGAAATTGTTTGTGGTAGCATTTCACTTTTAATTACTTATTTTTGAATCTAGAAATTATCCTCATATATTAGCAATCTTAATATTTACTAAATAACAGGCACATAATGATCAGATTAGATGAAAATAGGACCTAAAATACAACTCACTTTAAGAGAATCTAACGGTACAACATTTTTACCTTACATTTCTGTTACATATTGTTATCTATACACAATTATATTCTTTTATTACTTTTTAAATGTACAATAATATACTTCTATCCCTTAAAAACTACTTCCATTAAAATGTGTGTACATATTTGATTATATTTTTTAATTAAATACACATTTCAAACAAAATGCTGCACACTTTCATACACAGATCTTTTATTCTCATAATCAGAAATAATGTTACCTTGATACACATGATTAAGAATGTTGTTAAAATTCTTAGAAAACAGGATACAAATGCAATGAAGCAATTTATTATTTTACGTTTATTGCATTAAAACATTAGCAAAATACAATGTACAATTACTTTGATCATTCAATTTATCATACATACAGTTTTACAAAAATGGAGAAATTATTTCAAATGAATTTTTTTTCTGAGGATTTTTTCACAACCATATGATTATTGTGACAGGAAATAACTCATTATTTCAAACCACATAATTAATTTCTAACAAAACTTTAATTTCTACACTATTGCGAATTCTTTTAATTTAAATAGTATTGTAAGCACTACTTTTTCTTCCCGAAGAGAAGAACTTCTCTCTCTCTCTCTTTTCATAAATGTTTAACTTAATCATTGTAAGGAATGTTTTCTTCTCAGTTTTCCAGAAGATTCTATTAGGGAAAAATCCCCTATAACCGAGAAATTTTTCCCTTAAACTGGCAAATTTTCCCCTCTTAAAAACTGAATAATTTACCTTACCCCACCCAGCTCTAAAATAGACTAGTCCATTTTTTGCAGTCTACAGCCTCTAGTGTCTTAGAGAGAATCCCATAGCCCCCACCCCCATAAAACAAAATTACTGCTCTGATTGGAAAAATTCGCCATAAAACGAAAACCACCCGGAACCGGACCGAAAACAGGGGGAATCAGGGTAGACAGAATCTGGCGCAGAATCGCCTGAAAAAAGCGCCAAAAAAACAGCCAAAATAAAAGTCCGTATATCGAACTTATGCCATGAAATTCATAATACACGGGGAAAAAATCATACATTTGTTAATAATTTAACGTTTCATTTCAAAAACTTTTATCAGTAAACATATTTTCCTTCAAGAGAAGAAGTAAAACTTATTTTGCATTATGCTATAACAGGCACTTTGCACTAGGAATAAACTAAAAGTAAAAAAACTTTTTTAAGAACAAGCTTTTACTTAAACGCGCTAAAAAGAATAAAATAAACTTTTCCTTTAAAACTTTTTTTACTATCAACTTATAACGTCATTACACAATTTATATGATACAAAAGCTTGTCGCGAGATTTACCTGTGTAGATAAACAAGTAAAATAAATAACTTGACCTGATTGATTTTAATTTGCAAAAATTCAAACTAAGTAAATACGAGTACTTAAATCTCGCGACAAGCTTTTATATCATATAAATTGTGTAATGACGTTATAAGTTGATAGTAAAAAAAGTTTTAAAGGAAAAGTTTATTTTATTCTTTTTAGCGCGTTTAAGTAAAAGCTTGTTCTTAAAAAAGTTTTTTTACTTTTAGTTTATTTTTTACTTTTTAGTTATCACTGGACAGGTTTCTCAGCCGGTTCAACTCATTAAACGCTGGTTCGCCATCCCTGGTTTAGCTGAATTAATTCTGACGTAAAGGGTATTAGACTAAAAACACAATGTTTTTAAATCCGTAATTTTTAAGCAATTTTTTCAATCTTCGTGCAGATCTTGGGTAACATGTTCTACACACGAAAAAAAAAGGTTTAGTGAGATTATCTTCATACATGACAAAGTTATTAAATGTTTAATTAAAATTTTGACTATTTTTGAAAAAACTTTAAGAATATAATATTTATTTGAAATATTTTGAAGATAAGGGATACATTTTTCTCTAACATATTAGAAGAAAAATTTAGTTATTTATTAAAAAACTTCAAAAGGCATTTAAATATTTGTATTAATCAATAAAATGCTTAATATTCAAAACGCATGTTGTAATCAAAAAAGAAAGTTTTATCAAATAATGATAATTTTTTGCTGGACATTGAATATCTTCTACGTAAGAATCTATTTTTTTTAATTGCTCAGGTCATCTTTAGAAACTTGATTTGAAAAAATAATTAACCATCGCATTATTTTATACAGTCCATGTAACGAACTTCAATTTTGGGAATTTCTCTATTTTAAGAACATTTTCCTGGAACCAAGCACATATTACTCTTTTCTTTGTAAAACAACTCCAAATAGCGAAGTGCATTTTCTATTTAACGAAATGTTTCTTCTAAAATTCGATTTTTTTCTCTCCTTATTTTTAAAATATTTCAGGTCATTTTGCAAATTATTCTCTTTTGGCACATTTTATGAATATAAAGAACCTTGAGCTGGTTTTACAATGTGCCTAAATCATCTAGAGAAACAAAATTGCCGTAATTTTTCAAACAAAAAAAAACTCAAATAAAATTAACAGATTTTATTTGTAATTAAATTTAAGGACACATGTCGTAGTGTGTGTTTAGATTACTGGTGATAAAATGAGGTATATTTAAATTACCCGTAGGCTTAAAATTAGAAAATTTCTTTAAAAAATTCATTAATTTTATTATAAAATTATTTTTTTAATCGAAAATACATTGCATTTCTAGATAATATTTTTCTCTTATTGTTTTCCTTGCGGATTCCTTTTTGATGGGTAAGATACATAAAAAAATGGTCTTTCCGATTCTGTAATTATTTTTTGTCTGAGTTTCATAGATTAAAGTTAGATAAATTTTTTAAAGAATTTCTTCAATACTCCAACTCAGTTTGACTTGGCAGCGTTGACAAAGGTATACAATGTACTAATCTACTTGAAAAATAGCTCTTGTTTCTCTAAATTTGTTTTGAATTTAAATCCAAGAAAATAGATAGAAATTTGTAAAAAAAATTGCATACGTTGTAGAAATTAGATTATTTTTACGTTGTAGAAATGTAATTATTTTTTAGACAAAGTTAATTAATACAGTCAATAGCACAACGTTATAAAATTCCAGTTTGGCTGAAAACCGATTTTCGACGCCAACTTTTGTCATTGTTGTAACAATAAAATTATTACAACAATGCAGATATATCCAAGTTGGCGCCCAAAACTAGTTTAACGTTTTTAATTAATATCTTTTTAATTAATTTTAATATTGGAATATAAATGGTCAAAACATGCATTGTCATCCAAACTAAACGTGTATACAAAATTTCAGCTCAATGGGAGGATGAAATCAGCTTCAAACTTGAGTTGCAAGATTCCACCCGAACAAATTACATACATGCATACATTGTAAGTTAAGGCTGTTTTCGGTCAATGTTAAAGGATAGGGATCAAACGGGAAGCACATTTGCCGGTAGGAAAAAGCTCCAATAATAATAAAAATTTCTATGGGTATAAAAAAAATTGTTTAGAGGATAGTGTTCTTTGAATTTTGATTTTTGAAAAAAATACGCAGTTTTCAGCATTATTGCAAAATAAAATTTGAGTTTTCTATGTTAAAGTATAGGAAGTGAAAACGCAAAGCACATTTAAATAGAAAAAAATTGATTTTTTCGAGTAGAATTAAATAGTATATTAGAAAGCATGCTTCCCTCTTTTGACTAGTGTAGCCAGAATTAAGTTTTTATGTTTTTATTAATGAACTATTTTAAATTTTAAGTTCATTCTGAATTATTTTTGGCATAGTTAGGACTATCTCAAAGAGATGGCGCCCCATCGTTTTGTAACACTAATTTTTCTTGGCTACGAATACTTAATTTTGGCGATAGCTTTCTGAAATATAGTCGCCAGCTGAAATTATGGTAACCAGCAAGTTGTGGCAAATAGTGTGCACAATAAAGAAAATTTATGATGTACAATAGAGATTTAACATCTCAAACCTGATGAACTTTCCCATTTAGGAATGTTTTCAATATTGTCTGTATGTGTGCTTTAAAAATTTAAATTATATAGATAATTTATAATTATGCTGCTTAGATTTTTTTCCCCGCCTGTTATTGATGAAATGTATATAAAATTATTTAAATTCTGTGAAGCGACTGAATGAAAAATTGAAAGTATACTTATTTTATACTTGACCGAAAGTTATGAATTGACTAAAGAATACAAATTACTACTCCTTGAAGATCACAATTTAAAATTTTAATCTAATTATTGTAATGCAATTATTATTATTTTTTTAACTAACAAAAAATCGAATCTATTTTTGAATAGATTTTATATTAACGTTCAAATTTTACCATTAAACCATTGGAACACAATCATTAACCACACAAATCTTGTTTTCTAATTAAATTAGCAGAAACTTATTTTTTCGATGTACCCCAAATTCTCAGGCCGTTTTTGGGGAAAAAAATTAAAAATAGTGTAAAATATGTTATTGAGATATATGATATATTTACGAAATAAAAAGTGGCTGCGGTAGCCTAATGGTTATGTAACAGAATCGGGGCTGCCGTGTCATAAGTTATAGCCTAGTACCGCTCAAGACCCGCCATGTAGGGGAGTTTAATCTGTCGAGAACTCAGATGTCCTCCTGTTGGTGTGGTTTGGCAGTCAGGAGAGGGGGTGGTAGCTCAGGTGTCATCCTCGTCACTTGATCATAGTTCAAAATTACGAGGTCTGTCACCAAAAGCCCTCGAGTAGCTGATCAGTACGACGTTAATATTCACTTAACGAAATAAAAAAAAATAAAGGTGAATTAATAAGAAATGAGTAATTAATTCATTATTTATTAAAAACTTTTAAAAATAAACGAGAACCACAGTAATTTTTCTATCCGACAATATCTTGTCAAATCCCCCCCCCCCGGTGAATTTTTCAGTCTTCGATTCTAAGCAGCACCCGATTTTTAGTAGCATAAGGGAAGTAGTGCGACTTAGATTCGAATAAATATGGCAATATCGCGATTTTAAAGTTTTTGTATCTAAGTTTGCCTTTTTTTCTATTAAAAATTGCTGTCCCTGACATTTTCTATCATTGAACATTTTCAACAACCTGTTCTTGACTAAATGTTTAATATAATAGTCTCTGTGTGTGTGATTTCTTTGAGGAATACATTTTGCACATATCAAATTTAGAATCAAAGTTTATTCAAAATATGTCCATTTTAGTTAAATATATGATAAAAAATTATAAGTAGTAAATTTTTTATATAACTTTTTTATGAAAAAAGAAATATGTGAGGCATTACCGTATGAACAGATATTTGCTGCTCATTGGAGTTTTTCTTTTAGTACTATAGATTAAGATATTGATTTTTTTTATTACTAGTTTGTTTTTAAATTATAAAACAAAGCATTCACACACACACACAGATCTGCTGAATAAACTTTAAAAAAATTAGTTTAAAAAAAATTAAAACTTAATTTTCTAAATATTTAAACGGTGTTTTCATTTTTTACATCAAATATATATAATTTTTAATTTTGGAAGACTTTTAAAATGAATTATTTATTTTATAAACGAAGTGAAAATGTAATTGTAATAATTAATAATGTTTGCTTTTTTAATCTCGCAATTGCGAATCGAATTGCTCGATTTTCAAATGTTAAGAAGTTTTACATTTCTTAACTTTTCCATTAATCATTTGCTCAGAGAAGTTCATAATCAGTTATGAGCTTTTAACACCTTGGGGGGGGGATGTTTCTATCCACTAGAAAACTTATGTTAATCTAATTATTACAAAGCTATTTTACCATAAATTATTGTTTTAAGACAATCTGTTACTCAGTATAATTACTGTGTGATAAATTACTTTGTTTAATTGCAGCTTTATTATCCAAAAAACCGTTTAGCATCCTTCCAAAGGCAACTCGTCACCTCATGATGTCAATATCTCATGGGAATTTCACTTCGGATGGGACAAAAAAAAACACTTGTTGGTCAGATGTCTTTAGGAAAGAAAAATACAAAAAAGGGGAGAAAAAGGAAACTTTTATTGCTGTGGGGTACTGAAACAGATAAGAGGGGAAGAAGTGGTAGGGAGATGTGTGTGAAGGGGGGGGGGTCTCAACTTTCTGTGATTTTTGAGGTCTTCTAATTGGATGGTGTTGAATAATCATTCTGACCGAAGTAAAATACGTTGCTCGTCTTAGTCACATGGGAAATTTAGAGCAGGAACCTTTATACTTCTTATACGACTTATTTCACAACTCATCAACTCACATTATTGCTATTTATAAATTACATAAAAGTGCATATTATTAGAACATGTAAGAACAATCATTATTTAACATAGATAAAATTTTCGATTCCATATTAAAACAATAATCCTTTCATACTTATTATTTTTTTAGAAAAATTCGAGATTAAATGCATATCAAAGAAATTTACTTTTTACTCTGTAGAATCGGTGAATAAATAAGAATTATTCGACAAGAAATGTTTTATATATCAGTGAAAAAAGAAACCAACGTTTTTTACTATTTTGATACTTTTTTTGATTGATGATTGTTATGCATCTTCCAAAACTAATAAAATTGGAGTTTTTGACACATGTTAGGAATATTATTTTTTTGTGAGAGAAGGGGATAAAAGAATAAAAACAAAATTCTCCCCAACAGACACCATACTCACCAATTTCATAGAATTTATTTTTACATGGAATTCATAGCAAATTGTGAAGATTTATTTGTAAATTATATGCCAGCTTAATTCTGGAAAATACAACATATAATTTTTTATGGTACTATATTTATTCGATAAGAGTAGAATTGCTTCATACTATTAGTCCACTTTTAATACAACAGTTTGAAACATGAAACTTAATTTTTCACTACCTTTCTTCTGTTTCATTCTCCTCAGCATTCATATAGTGCAGTGGTCTTCAAACTGTGTTTCACGGAACCCTGGGGCTCTCAAGGTTACCCAAGTCACAATAAACAATCAAAAAGGAGCTTATAAATGCATATGTAAAATGGATTGAAGAGTTTGTATAACTACAAGTATCTTTTATAAAAAGCTCATTTCATCATTAAACTTTAAAATTCTATTTGTACTCTGTTTGTAGTTCTACTTATAAATTCTCGAGAGCTTAAATGCTCTTCTGTTGGTGTGATGTGGTAGTTAGGAGAGGGGATACTAGTTCAGGTGGCGTCCTCGTCACTTGACCATGATTCAAAATTACTGTCTGCAGTGCCGGTTTAAGCTCATTTTGATGCCTTGGGAGTAGAAGATCCACAGATACTCTTTGCTCTGGAGAAGCCTGATTTATAGCTAGAAAACCTGTTTATGTCCAGCCTATCCTGGCCCTTCCCGGCCCAAGTGCCCAATGGATAAACCGACACTGACTGGTATTTTCTAACATTGAACATTTTCAATTCCCTGGTCAAGTCTGACTAAATTTTTAATATAATAGATGCTGCGGTTTCTTTGCGCAATACATTTTACACATATCAAAAGTCAGAATTAAATTCGGAAAATATCCATTTTAGTTAAATATGTAAATAACATTTTTAAGTAGTAAAATTTTTATAAAATTCTTTTAATACTATAGTTAAAATATTGATTCGGTCTAGTTTATTTTTAAATTAGAAAATAAAGTATTCACACAAAATAATGATCCGCTGAATAATCTTTTAAAAATACTTTCTTTTTTAAAAAATTAATTTTCTAAATATGTAAACGGTGTTTTCATTAGTTCACGACAAACATTGGTCCGAAGTCTCTAGGAAAGAAGAGAAAGGTACAAAAAAAGGGGGAGGAGAGGGTAGGAAACTTCTATTGCTCTGTAATAAAACAGAAAAGAGCTAAAGAAACTGCAGAGTGTGAGGGGGGAAGGGAGTCCTCTCTTTTGGTGATACTTCTGATGGGGTCTTGCATAGAACAGGGATGGCCAACCCAAATGACCTTGCAGGTCACTTCGGAAAAACATTACAATTCAGCGGGCCATATATAAAAATATATATCTCTATGATAGATTTGGATTTATTACAAGCATTTATTGGAGTAAAAATTTAAAACAGAACGAATTATTATTGCTTTCATTATTTTTATATGTATAAAACAAAGATATAATAATGAAAATGCAATGAATCAAATAATATTATTTAAATTTATTTGATTAGTGAGATATTTGTTTCTCAACTCTTTCACTGAGTTTTTTCAATAGATCTCAATGCATATATTTGTACATCGTAATTGATGTTGCAGGTTTTCGTCCGATAAGTTTGAGCGCAATTTCCTGTTAGATTAATTTCATTTTCATGGGAAACAAGTAATATAAAACAAATTTTAAGACAATTTCTACTTTGAATGAATGAATACAAAGTATTTTATCAACGATTGAAAATTTCAACAAGATATATATAGATATATGTATAGGGAGAGAGTGAACTTATAGTAGGAATTGAAAAAAAAGCATGAATTGTCTGAATTGTTGTAACAATGCGCACCTGGTTTGGCTAGTTTGGATGAAAAACTGGTTTTCGGTGCTAACTTTTGTCATTGTTTTGTTTTAGCATTTACAATGTTACAATAATGGAGACGAATCTAAGTTGGTGTCGAAAACCGGTAATTAATTTATTTAATTAATTGGTAATTAATAGATAAATATTTGAAAAAACTGTATTAGCATCAAGTCTCATCCACTACATAAAACAATACTATTATTTTGTTGCCAAATATGCGTAAAAATTAAATAATCTTATGGTTATCCAACGGTATCAATGTTAAATTTATGTTATTGTATATTAAAATCAATAATTGTATGTGATTTAAAAATTGTATTTTAATCTATATGTATATGCAGCATAAAATATATCATGCTTTTATCAATGTTGATATATTTCAGAATTTGTACTGAGAAACGCTGGGGAAAAAAATTGTAATATTTTTTCTTTTGTTTGTACTTCCTTCATTTAAAAATTGTTTAAATATTTTTCAGATACACGTGATGCTATTGTACCGCTATTTATAATTAAAAGTAATGTAATAAAGTTATTATTTGCGCATTTTGTTTGAAAAATATTTAATTATATTTTATAGGTAAGAATTGGTCTTAGAAGAAAATTGAGATAACTCTTTGTTGATTTTCTATGCGGACTCGAAATATTTTTTACTTACTTAGATAACTAGAACCAAAAACGGAGAGCAATGTGCATACAATTTTCTCTTTTGAAACAATTAAATCTCTCCAACAATGGCATTCAATAAATTACAAAAAAGCTGTAAATTTATCTTTGGAGTTACTTTCCAATTTTTTTGACATTTCGTTACTGTCCATAATTTTGGAGATCAATTTCAAATAAGATCCATTACAAATTTATCAACTTCCATCCTCTCAAAAACTGACACATTTCTTGAGTAGTGCAGAGTGCCACTGAGAATTGTGCCGCGTGCCACACGTGAAATAGGTTGCCAACCCCTTTTCTATCGCATGAATGTAAAATTGTATCATATTGTTTGTTCATTTAATACAGCATATTAAAACGTGAAATTAAGTTTTTCATTGCTTTAAATCCACTCATTCTTCCTTTGAAAATCATTTATTCAGAAAAAATTAAACACACAGTTTCGTTCTCTACATCATTTATCTAGCATTGATCTTCAAACTGTGTTCCACAGAACCTTGAGATTCCACGAGTCACAATAAAAAAAAAATCGAAAAGAAAAATTATAAATGTGTATGCAAAACGGATTCAAGTTCTCATGAAGTTCGTATAACCACAATTATCTAAAAATGATCTCATACATTAAAATTAAAAATTTTATTTATACATAACTTAACTTTGTTGTGAAAAACTTTTTAAACTTTTATTGTTTTATAATAAATGAATTTAAAACTTTTCTTTCTTTATCTATTAGATTATGAATATACTATTGTTTGCTATCCCGAGTTCCACAAAGTAATTTTGTACTAGTTAGTGTAATATTCTAAAACCTTTTACATTTGTGGGGGGGGGGGACACCTATAATGAAGAAGATGGAACAATTTATCGACATATCAAGAGGTTCAATGCTAAAATTTAAATTTAAGCTAGAACACCAAAATTTTAGGTTGCCAATTCTTGCAAAATACGCAGAATTTCTCACATAGCTGTGAACATTTTAATGCCATTCACAAAAATGTATTTAGAAAGTGAAAAATATTTCTCAACGCGAGTGTCTACAAAAACAAAATATAAAAACGAATTAAACGCGGAATATGAAATGCTAATTTTCCAAAGGCCGACAGTTTGTGTAAAAAATGTGAACACATATCTCAGTTACTAAATATGATGCATGCGCAGGTGACATTTGGATCACAAATTAATATTATCAATGAATAAATAACATTAACATTACATCATAAAATTTTCTAATAAGAAATAAAATTTTTAAATTTTCTCTTCATTCTTTTCTCTCTCTCTTCTTTCTTAAACTTTCTCATCAAAAATATATGTTTATCTATGTACTTTAAATATTATTTTAAGATATATTCTTTTAAGTGTGGAATGGGATTCCCCAAAAACCAGTGCCGAATTACTCATTAGGTGGAGTAGGTGATTGCCTATGGGCCCCACTCTTTTTAGGGGCCCCAAAAATAAAAAAAACCCAAATATTTAGCTATTTTTTGCTGCAAGAATTAGTTTTTATTACTGATTCTAATAAGTAATTAGTGTTTAGTTACATATTTTTTAATTCGCAGATTATGTGTTATTTTATTTGTGCAATGAAATATATTGCTAAAATGTTGTGTAATAAGATTATTAGGCTACAGGGCCCCGAGAACTGGACTGCCTAGGGATCTCCATGTCGTTTTATCCAACACTGCGGAAAACATCTTACATGAGTCGAAAAGTTTGACCACTGAACTTTGTCCAGAAATCTCTTCCATGGACAACATTCCCTGCTGTTTTACCCCCTCCCTCCCCTGAAAAAGAAAAAAGAACTACCAATTTTACGATTGTGACCCCCCCCCCTCCTACCCCCATTTCTTAGCGAGCGTCGGCTTTCGCTGAGGGGAGAATTTTGTTGAGAGGAGTACCCGAGAGAGAAATTTATTGCCCATCTTGGGAATCTTCAGAAAAATATTTGTGCCAAAAATTTCGCAAAAGTCAACGCCACCTAGATGTCATGTAAGATGTTAAACAACTGACGGGCTTCCCCTTAAATAAAAGCTTTTAAAAAAGGATAATGACATTGATTTTAATAATAAAATTTAATTGGAAAAATTATCGAATTTACTGCATTGGTATTCATTTTTTAATAAATTTTTAAAAAATAGTATGCAAGGGTTTATAACACTTAAGCCAATTGAATTTGACTGTTAAATCCCTATTCTAGGTGTGTTGTGGTGTGGAAGTACAGAGAAGAGTTACCACACACACGCACATCTTCGGTAGCGCAAACAATATAACATTTCTAATCCTTAAATATTGATTAAAATATTATAAACTTGAAACAAGTGTACAAAATGTAATGAAATTATCTAACAATTTATTAATTGATTGATGTTAATAGTAACTCTCAACGATTGCAATAATAAATTATATGATTAAATGCCTCCTTGTGAAATTTGACATATTTTAAAGTTAAAAAAATTATTTAGGACAAATTCAGAGCAAATGTATGTAAAATCTTATGTGCTATCTTCTTAACTAAAAAAAATTCTTCCAAAAACTTAAAAGTTGTTTATAAAAATTGAGAATGCATACTTAATTTGAACCATGCGAAATTATTGAAGCAATAAAATCTAAGGTAAATAAAAAAATGTTTTCATCACAAAAGTTCCAAAAACAAAACAGGATCAAGAAAAATGCATAATTTTTTTTCTAGTAAAATAATTTTTTTTGTTGAAATAAGTTTTTTATTTTTTCTAATTTTATTTGCATATCTGCATATATTGAATACTAATTTTAACAAGCAAAAATTAAAATAGAATTAAAGTAAATAGTCAAAAAACTGTTTATAGCTATAATGGAAAATAGTTTTACAGTAAAATTATAAAATAAGATAAAAACATAACATATATAGAACATATTAAAAGTAAATTTATAGTAAAGAAAATACAGTATGTGTAATAATGAATAACATATAACTACTTAAAAAAATAAGCTTATTTATTCAATACTGTTCTCAAAAATTTCTATGATTTTCTATTCTATGTTTGAATAACAGGGTTTCCTAAATTATAAAAATATCAACTTCTTTAAAATATAAAACTAGAAATTTTCTTTTAGAAAGAAAAGAGTAATGTCTAATAGAGTTGTTCTTTTAGCGTGTATATTATATGCATACAAATTTCTAATATTTGAATACCTCTTACTACTTTAAAAAACAGTCTTCAAAGACTGTTTCAAAATTTCTAATGCAAAATTATGCCGAAACTAATATTAAAAATTAATATTTTTGATGCAATCTTTAAAAGAAAAAAATATTTTTCGGACTATTTTAACATAGCGGAGGAATTGTGGTAACACTAATTCCAACACCCAAATACGTCATGGCTTGTGACGTAAGCAAAAGTACTAAGTTGTAATAAACGACGGCCCCCATTTAAAAGAAATTCGCTTTATTTGGCTATCTTGGCGCATTTTCTTAAGTTTTACAATACCGAGAGCGCGCATCATGCGGACCATTTCTTGGTCAGA
>BMAO01001136.1:0-37840 GCA_019973975.1 Trichonephila clavata | reverse complement strand
TTGTGTTACTTGGGCAGATAACAGGTAGTAAAGGTGTATAAAATAGTACCTCACTTTCTATAAAGTATAAAGCTCAATTTTTTTATATTTTCTTCGGAATAACATTAGAAATCCCGTCATCCATTGCCGGACACTTAGTATGGTTAGAACTCCTTGCCAGACACCCCTGAACTTTAAAAAAATAAAATAAACTTTCGTTATAGTATAACGAATGTATGTTATACTGTTTATATATGTTACTTGGAGACTTATAAAAAAATGTTACCCCAAAAGCCAGACAGTTTTAATGGTCTTTACATCTAGCCAGACACATTCAAAGTCCGCTGTAGCGAGTACAACGCAACAGCAATTCAAGCCGGTGTAAGTGAGATAGAGTGTTTAGTCTATTGCGATCGCTTAAGAAATCCAATGAAAAAATAATTTTATTACTTTCATAAGCATCTTATATTTTATTGAAGTGAAAACTTCTTTAGCGGCATTGGGCACTTATTGATAGGGGAAAATCTTATGGGTTCGCGTCACCGACATGCTCTGACTGGCGCACACGCAGTGTGTTGTTCTCCTTAGACACTTCTTGGATGGGTGAAATCTCGTGCGTTCGCGTCACCGACATACTTATAGCAGTATATCTGTAGCTATACAGCTGACGTATAGTGCTGTGTATATCTTATAAGTGAAGTTGAATGGATTTAGTGAAAAGTTCAACGTGTATATACTGTGCATCGCTCGTTGCGATTCAAAGAATGGGCAATACATATTAATGGTTGCCGTTTATATTTCACCTGGAAAATGTATGAGACAGATACAACAATTTTTATTCGAAAATTTGATGATTTATACAAAAAAAAAAAGGTTCTGAAATACTCGAAAAAAGATTTGGCGAAAAATATGATAAAGTACTGATGATTTTAAGTGGAGACTTCAATATTAAGATTGCAGATCATAAAAATCTAATCTACCACTAATTGAATTTCTAAATAAAACACTCAATTTAAATATGTCTAATGATCGAAAATTCAGATACACATTTTACAAAATATAAAACGAAGATCGATGAGGTTTTTAATCGATACTTAGATAAATTTGAATCAAACATTTCCCTTTCTTACTTTAGTTACTATAAGCCTATTGTATCTTTTTTAGAACAAAATAAAATAATTGAAAGTATAAAAAATCTAAGTATTGTTGAAATTAATGATGACAAAGATGCAAACAATTAAAATAAAGTTAAAAATCAAGTATATTGAAATTTAAGTAAATATAAATACTATCCATTTATAATATGATTGTATATTTATTGTTATTTCAATTGAATTGTATTTATATTTTGTCATGATCTTGTACAGCCCGTAATATATTTGAATAATAAAAAACCATATAAACATGCATTTAGTTGTTGCTCGGAGTGTCAATAGATGTGAAAACCATTGATGTTGATAATTTTAATTCAAACATTATGAAATTTCAAATTTTAATACTAAAAGTTATAAGTTTTCACTTCTATCGGCAGTCTCTATAACTGCCATTTTTTTATTTTATTATCACTAAGTACAAAAAAGTATTATTACATGTAAAAAAATATTTAGTCATTTCTAAAACTTTCATCATTGTCGTCCATATTTCCATCTTCGTCACTACTACTCCCGTCCGTTGTTTGATTTTCATCGATATCGCATTCTCCATCAGTTTCTGATAAAAACTAAGCAAGTTTAAACAATTATGAATAATTAAAAAATTATGTACAATAATTTGACATAATAATTACATACCTGATTGAGTTTTGAGGGAATCACTCACATAACTTGGTAGTTGATCCCCTTCAAACCATTTAAAGTGGTATTTATTATTTTCCAATATCCAGCCATTATTGGCTGGCTGATATGTGGTTGGAGTTTTCAGATGAGCATTGTTCCAAATGGTACATATATAGTTTTCTCGCAGAAACTGCTGCAATAGCTCGCTTTTACAAGGTGGTAGATTGCTAGCGTCAAACTTCGCAACTTCTTTCGGTCAAAAGCTTCTTTTACATCAGAGACTGTATACGAGTCGATGAACATTTGAAGTCGAGCGGCATCAACATCAATTGCATTACCGGCATTGTATACATTGCATATAAATCTCTGACTAATATTAAAGAAGTTTTGTTGTTCATCTATATTTTCAATTAATTCGCTCTTACCGAAGTTCTTGAAAGCTTCCTGGTACTCTGGAAATTTTTAAAATATTTTGTAAGGCTTTAATTTTCCTTTTCTGAAGAATGCAGGATTAAAATCACATCCTGTGATGGCATGATATCCAGGTCAGCTCTGACAAATTAACTGTCCCAATTCTGCGTGTATTTTGGTTAGGGGTCCACATACCTTAAATTATTTCCTGTACCCGTAAGCATCCAAACAACCGAACGATTTTTAAGGTGGTGCATGTTACCAAGCATTATTGCAGCAATATCAGTATCAATACTTCTGATTACTATTTCTGCCGGATAGTTGATGTTACATGCATGGTATACTATCTTTGTATCTGCTTCCTCATGTACTGGGCATGACAACTCTTCAACCAATCTTGAGACAACTTTGTTAGATTCATTAACAGTGAAAGAATGGTATTTTCTGAAATCTATGTGTATAATTTTTTTGCCAATAAAGGGCAACACTTCATCAGTAGCCCAATGTGAAATAAAAAAATCAACCAGAGCTTCTTTAAAATTTAAATTTTTCAGCTCTTTCGCGAAGTCGCTTGATCGAATTTGCTCAGGCCCAGTTATGGTATACTCTAATTGCGCAGATTCTAACCTTTGGGAATGCTCGTAATCTTTGATCGAGGGTTTAAAGTATTTATCAAAGATCACGTCAATTCTCGATGCTTGTAATTGAATGACCATTTACAACAATTTTTTTGAAATATTTTCAAATGTTTTTGGAACATTTTTCATTGTATGCAATAGGAAAAAACCATCAATTATTAGAATATCTATATGATGTGGTTGCTCATTCTGGACCTTTTTCTCTAGGCATTTCATTAAAGCAGATTTATCGGTCTTACAAATAGTGCCATTTGGATGGCACATGGACAATGGTACTGTGGTAATTGGATAAGACAAAATCTTTGAAATGTCTACATTGTAATCCATAGAGATACCCAGCATGCGTCCAAATAAATCTCTTTGGATTTTAACTTCTTGAAGTTTACCACCTACTTGAACTTTCTTCATTTTCTCAAAATCTTTGGAGAAATTGTCAATGGAAATTTTTTTATAGCTTTTTCAAATCTGTTGATATCTGATAAACATTCGGAAAAAATGTTTTACGATGATAATCTCCATTTTTTTTCAATATTTAGAAGGAATGCCTCTACTGGTGGTGATGCGGATTTTCCAGATGAAATATTTATCAGTTGGTCTTTGGGCACTTCTGAGCTGAAGGGATTAATAAATCGATCGAAGGTAGCGATAAATTGTCTCAATTGTTTGGTATTTTTCCGGATATTATGGAGATTTAAGTCTGTTGAAACATTTTGATGAGTTTGCAGTACTAGTTCTCGATAAACTTGACTTATAATTCGAGCCCACCGTTGACGTACCGAAATTGAATTAGTGAAGTGTATAACACCTGTGAGCCTTCTAGCAGCGTCTGCATTTATAGTTTGCTCTAATACCAGGTCAATTGGTTGTCTAGAAAATGGTTTATTGGTCCGTTTGATACCAAAGCAGCCTTGTTTAAATCCTTCGTATAAGTCAGGATGGGTTTCTGCAACTTTCAGCAAATTATCATAATATTTTACGGTCCACCGGGCATAATTTTGTTGGTTGCATATAAAAAAATAAATTTGTAATTTTAGGCAACGTTGATATGAAAAGTTCAAAATCCCCAGTGTGAATGTTCCGTGACAGGTCCAAGTAATGATGTATAAGGTTGTAAATTAAATAAAATTGTGAAGTTTTACCATGCTCACTATTGAAACATCGTTGCTTGAAAATATTGTAATTATTCATCAAATCTTTCATATCTTCATTTTCAATATGAAATGACGATATTTCACAGTTTTGTAGTCTTTTCACTTCATCTATCATATCATCTGTTAATGTTATATTATTATGTTGTAAAAATGATTTAAAATTTAGAACTTCTAATCCCAATGCTACTAGAGGATGCAATCTTTTGCAGCGGTTGAAGTGCTTTCCGTCAAGAAAACCATTCACAGAACCGCTTGCCAGCAAACTACTCTCAACCATAACATTTGTTAACCCACAGTCACTAATTACTTTACCGATTGCTTTAAAATAAGCCATCATAATGTGGAACGGCCCTAGATGTATAAATAAATTATCAAATTTAGGTTTTTCCGTAGCTTGTATTTGAAACGCTACTTTTGCTATCGCAAGATCGTACGTAACCTGGATGCAACGTTGATGTAAATCTTCAGCTATTTTTTTACTTTGTTCCATAGTTTCTAGAACTATAGATGTACTGGTTGGTGATGCATTGATTGGGGTTAAATAAGAAATAAGTTGCTGTGGGCTATCATTCTTATAAATCCGACTATTGAAACCAACCCACATAGGAACGTCAGGTAGCTGCATAACGTGACTAATCATCCATATATTGTCAATTTCCGTGTATAATTGCGAGTTTGTTGAGAGTATAATTTCTGTATCATCAATGGTTGATTGCTGTTCACTCGTCATTTTCGGTTTTTTAGGATACAGAATCTCTTCTGTAGATATGGCTTCAAAAGTTCTTCTTTTTTTGTTGTACATGGTAAATTATTTTCATTATTTGTAATCAGCGCTTCGGACATATTAAGTTCTTTGGGCATCTCAGATTCTTCGGTTGTATTGGCCTCGATGTTCTCGTAAATAATACCCACCGTATCATGTAAAGTATCCTTTCCGTTTGCAGTTTCCACAAAACGGTCGAAATTGTCATATGACACACCAGTAAAAAGTTCAGGATTTTTTAAAATCGTTTCTGGGCATAAACTGGATTGTTCAAAAGAAGTATACGTTGTTTCAGTTTCAAGTTCCTAGATGCCCTGATAACTTATACAATGACCGTATCGATTAATAATGTCAATAATTTTCCTACTGCTTGTTAAGCTCTTTACAGTCATACCTAACATGATGTGCTTTGGCGTTTTCACATGACCAATATGGACTGCAAAGATGACATCTTGAGAATAAGAATGAACTTGACGAGCACCATTTCATGCTTTTTTTCCCGTTTTTTTATTACATCCACCTAGAAGGGTAAAGTAAAAGTCTAGTAATTGTGGTGGTATCGAAACTTCTCCTGGCATTAAATGCTGTGCTGTGATATTTTTAATCGGTAACTTATTTTTTTCCATTTGCAGTATTAATTTTCTTAAAATTAATGCAGCTTTTTGCAAAGTATTTTCAGTTAGTAAGTTTTCAAATATTGTATCATCTATTGCTTGTAAATAATTGGGTGCTATTAGTTTTTTTATTACGAATAGTAAAAAATTTGATATTTTTAGAAAATTTTTTCAAAATTTTTTCTTCTAGGTGGTGTGCTGTAAAAATAGAATTTATTTCAACAGAATTTTCTTCATAGATCTTCTCCAATGAATCGATGTACAGTTTATGCAAATATACTAATAAATAACAGCGCCCTTTCTTAATTACGTCTTCCTCGATGATGCCACTTATTTCATTGAAAGCTAATTGGTGATATTCCCGATGACAATGCCAATCATTTTTACTGGATGTTTTTTATGAAAAGAGGATATTTTATTATTAAAATTAACTCTGCATTCGGTATGATAAGATATTTTTGGATCAGAAAAATTTTTCAATTTATTTAATAATTCCGCATAATCTTCTTGACCTTCGACGTTGAGTAGTACACTAGATTTAAATTGGTTGGTATCAGCTTTATGAAGTGGAAGCATTTTTGAACGTAATTTTTTATGTTCCCTGTTACAAAACACACAAACAATTTGATAATTATTAGTACTAGCATCATTTTCATTCAGAATATTTGCATCCTCAGTTGAATCATTATTATCACTAACATCTGGTTCAAAAATTTCAGTATTTTCTTGAGAAGTTGTAGATTGGAGTTTAATTGAATCAAAAATTAAACTTGGTTGCAATATTGATGAAGATTCTGTAGGTAAATTCTGTAAGTGACGATTTCCTTGAAAAGTTGTAGGTTTTGATTCTATAGAATCAGAAATTAAACTTGACTGGGATGTTATTGAAGATTCTGTTAAAGACTGTAAACAAGATAGTTCTGCGGTCAACTCAGGTATCAACGGTGTGGTTGGAGAACTATTGTATGTAGATACACTGACTGATTTTTGTTTTTCACTGTTTTTTGTAGAATTTACTGGTTTAGAAGTTAAGTACTTTTTCATAACTCCTGTAAATGCCTTATAGCATTCCCGGTGATAACCACTGCCAATATATTCGTCAGGCAAAATAATGTCTTTGTATTTTAGGTTATACTTTTTTCTGATTTTCAAAACAGTTCGGCATTTTCTTAATGTTTCCTCTGAGAACAATATTATTTTACCATCACTTTTATTACAAACGAAACAAATTAATGTATCTTCCATGATAATCCTTTTTACTAAAACTACACTTATAATCTGCTTTCAAAGAAAAACTACGGCGGTTAGCTCAGATCAACATTTATTCGTAATTTTTTATTCCAACTCTCTTTTACACTCAAAACTGAGCACAATTACAATACATCCAACAGTCGAATAATCAACTATAACGAAATGTTTGTGCGCGTGGCCATTTAAATCTGCTTTCACCAACTAGTCGGCAGGCCGAATGGCTAGTGTTCATGTGGTTAATAGAGTGCGTTCTATTGTGTCTTTTTGACCTTCGTAACACATTTCACATAAAAAACTGTACAAATATCAATAATAAAACGTAGGTTGAAGTCATAACAGTTCAGTACATAATACCTTATAAAAGACTGATGGTACGCGGGGAATGATTGCAATAAACTAAACACTATCTCACTCACACTGGCTTGAATTGCTGTTGCGTTGTACTCGCTACAGCGGACTTTGAATGTGTCTGGCTAGATGTAAAAACCATTAAAACTGTCTGGCTTTTGGGGTAACATTTTTTTATAGGTCTCCAAGTAACATATATAAAATTCAGCTTTTATACTATAACGAAAGTTTATTTTATTTTTTTAAAGTTCAGGGGTGTCTGGCAAGGAGTTCTAACCATACTAAGTGTCCGGCAATGGATGACG
The DNA here is from genome assembly GCA_019973975.1 of Trichonephila clavata. Lineage (NCBI taxonomy): Eukaryota > Metazoa > Arthropoda > Arachnida > Araneae > Nephilidae > Trichonephila > Trichonephila clavata. The sequence goes on along the minus strand of BMAO01001136.1, from coordinate 30,605 downwards.
GGATTTCTAATGTTATTCCGAAGAAAATATAAAAAAATTGAGCTTTATACTTTATAGAAAGTGAGGTACTATTTTATACACCTTTACTACCTGTTACCTGCCCAAGTAACCACAGTCCAAATTCCATACTCGCTGATCGTTCTTACCTGTGTTGGTGACATCTGTAGAAAAACTTTCGGCTTTTATAAAATAACGAAGGTCTGGCCGTCGTGGGCTCTTGGGCTATTATAATAATAATACGAAAAATTTTGCAAAATGCTCTAAAATCCATCTTAAAAATAAATATAATCAGAACGTAGTAACGTAGTCAGTTTTTTTTACTTCATTATAATGTAAAAGATAGTTATAATGAAGTAAAAAAAACCCTGTTCGTTTTCTTTTCCCCCCCGTTTATTTATTAGTCAATCACTCTTTGTATTATCATACATAATAAGAAAGGAGTGTTGGGGTGTGCTCTCAGGCTATTGAACGTTTGAAACTCTGAATACAGTCACGTGGCTCTTGTAAATGAGCACGAAAAGCAAGTTGTAAAAGCTTTTATATGGACAAATAATGCTTCTCCCTCTTGATTATTGTTGATTCCTTCAGGTTTTGGTCGTTATTGATTACCATATGCCTTTTTGGTGCAATAAAACTTAGAAATTCACATCTGCCTTCTTGTAAATCTTCCAGATTGCTTTCCTGAAAACTATTCTTCCTTTATTCTTCTTCTTGTCGAAATAAAGCATTAGAAAATGCATTTACTTTTCTATTAAATTGTTGGACATAGGATAAATAGAAACTATGCGAACAACTTAAAAGAAGGCACACTTCTACTTTACGAGCGTTATCAAGAGAATGAAACTAACCGTTTGGAGAACTGATATTGTGTTAGATTTTGAGAGATAAGGTGAAAAAGACCCAGTAGGGGACTGTCCAAACAAATCATGGGGAGGGAGTAGTAAAAGAGTGATATATTTGAAAATAAAGACTCCCTTCTTTTTGAAGAAAGTCAAAGAAAGTAAAAGAAAAATTGTTACAATCTGTAACCCGACTGAGGAGTCTGTGCTTTGAGAAGAAAAGATTTTTGTAATTATTTTGAATGTTGATCAAAAGAGTTGACTTCGTAGGAATGTGTTGGCTCTATCTTATGCACAAAATCACATACAAAAATCAGTCCATTATCGCACAAAAATCAGAGCAGTAATCTTATAACTTAAGCAATATTATGCAATTATTTTGAAATTTTGAATAAAAAGTAAGGATAATCCGAAGGTTAAGGATCTAATTTTTTTGTATGAAAGGTGGAAAAAAAATAAGAAGCCCCTGTATGCTGTCATTACTAGCTAAAGAAACAATAACGTACACATAAGAATAATATATTATTTTTATATAAACAAGTTTAAAATACATGAAGCTTCTAGGCAACTTAAAAATGTTTGTAGTCATAATATTTTGTCTTTTTTATCAGTTTGTGTTTGCGGTTTTACTATCAAGTATTCTAAAAATTCAAAGCATTTCCTCTCTTTTTACTAATGAAAATATTTTATTATTGTTGGAAAAATATAATTTTAAATTTCTTATGTGTATATAAGTAATTTATTATAAGGGACACATAGGTAAATTTATAAATTATTAATATTTCATTTACAAGTAACATAAGGGGCAAAGTAATAAGACGGACCTCGTAATTTAAATGACGATCCAGTAACAAGACCGATAACCGAGCTAGAACCCCCACTTCTAATTTCCACACCATGGCATCGTAAGAGTTTTGATTTAATGCGTATCAGCTCTACAACATGATAAAACCCCTAATCACGACCATTTTTTAAAAAAAAAAAAACATTTGGTGATTATGTTATTTATTACATTTATTTGCCACACACAATAAATGATTTTTGTAGTCACGGTAGCCTAGTGGTCTAGGTTGTAGGGGAGTGATGCACTTTAAATCTGTCGAGAGCTCAAACGTCCTCCCGTTGGTGTGGTAGTTAAGAGAGGGAGTGCTAACTCAGGTGTCGTCTTCATCACTTGACCACGGTTCAAAATTATGAGGTTCGTCACCAAAAGCCCTCAAGTAGCTAAAGAATGTGACATTAATATTCATTTACTCACTCACTCATTAAATGATTTATCATAATTTACAGCATGCATAGGAAGAATTGCACGAAAGGAAAATGAAAATTTAATTTTTGAAAAAAGTTTGTTAATGAAATTCAGATTTAAACTTAGGATTCAATAAGTGTTATGAATTCTTATGTATCAAAATAGAATGAATTACAGAAAAATAAAAAATGACAATTATGCTTCAAATCTAGCATTTCTTTACGGAAATTATATAAGAAATTTCTTAAGAGTATTATGCATTTTGCTAGCATTTCGGAAAGAGAAAAACAATTATAAATTGAGTAACAATGCAGTTTCCAAAAAATCATAGCTGATTTATAGCGATATGTCTATTGGTATACACAAGTTGCGAAATCTTATCAAGTTTTTAAAACTACACATAAGTAACGTATTAATCTTCTTGATTAAAGAGTTATGCACAATTCTCAAAACAGATATTTTTATTAAAGACTTTTAAAATCTTCAGAGTAATAAACTAGTTTAGAATAGTTCATTATCGAAAATCTGAATTTTACGTTATGCCATAAAGAGATAAGCTCTCCCACTTTGCTTTTTCTTTTATGTTATTGATTAGAATTACCTGTAATTTATAAGAATATTAATATTTATTTCTATTTTGATTATTTTAAGTTTTAACACCAGCATAAATTAAGTTTATGTGTATCAAATTCATACATTTAAAGTAATGAAAAATAAATTTATAACATTTCCTCTATTTTTATGAATTTACTGAAATATCAGTAAATGATATTTATATTTTATCAAAATATAAATACATTTTACTTGAGTAAAATCAATTAAATTTGGTTTAGTTTATTGCACCTTTGTCTACAATGAAATAAACGTTTAATTTTTTTTATGCAATGATTATTATTGTTATCTTTGTTTTACGCTATTTCTCTCAATGCTCTTAATAATACTGAAAAAGAAATCCAGATGGAATATAGTTTAAATTGTTAGGAAATTTCTTTTTTAAAAATAAATAAATTTCCCGAAATTTCTTGATCTAAAATCATTACTAATTTTAACATTGGATTTTTCAAGAAAACCTGTTTCCCTAAGAAAGGGAGAATCTTTGTATTTAGGGACTTTCTAAGCAGTGAAAATCGCCATTGATCAGCAGGAGGCCAATTACTATTTTGCTTCTTTTGTCCGCCGTTATATGGTAGCATCTGTCAATGACCAAAAAGGGGGTAGCCAACACAGCTGAAAGTGCCGTCCTTAAGGGTCCCGTAGACAGAAATTCCAACTCTAAAACGATGAAAGCGCCCTCTTCTGGGAGGGGGGAATGGGCGTTCCTAAAAGAAAGGCCAAGTACTCATGAGTACTGGTCTTAATGATCGGAGGTAAATAGTTCCTTCATAAAAGATAAATTATATGCCTTTTTTTCTTAATTTTCAATATTTTCTTGACTTTGAAATAAACATTTTTTTCAAGCTATTATTTTTCCAAATTTGCATTTACTTGATCCCATTTTCTGATGATTATGTTCTGACAGCTGTCATGATGAAAGAAAATGACGTCACAGAATCATACAAGCCTCTTCTACAACAGTTGAGAGAGGGATTCTAAGTGCAAAGGGAGCTCGAGACAGGAACCCCCCTCTCTCTCTCTTTCGCCTTCTATTTTTGTTCTTGGAGGGTCCAGTTTACAACCAACTGAAGACTATTTATATGACAACTGACCCCTCTTTTACTGCCCACCCCATGGCAGTTTTCAATTACATGAAAACTGTGCCCGACATTCTAGTTGTACAAAGAAACTGCTTTTTTTCCGCTGTTTCGTTTCTGTTTTGAGGAACATCAGTTTTTCATTTGAATTTTATAAAAATATAAGTTTTAGTTAAGACAGAAACCTTTATATATATATATATTTATGTACATTCAAAACAATTTTCTGTGATATTCTTCAATATTAAATTGCATCAAAATCCTTTTTTAAACAGTTTAATGACAAGAGAAATTTATAAAATTAATGGAATGAATAGAGTGTAATGTGATTTAAATTATTCTCTTTCCTGAAATATTTCAGGTCAGTTCTTTATTTCCGATTCAGTTCAATAATTTTATTTAAAAACGGTTTAAGATATGTAACAAAAAAAATCTTATATAAATTTAATAAAGTACAGTGGCTTAACTACCAATGGGCTAGGTAGTGCCGTGCACAGGGGCCCTTGAGCTCAGGGGACCCTCACGCCTTGACCACCAAGCAAGTCGAGCTTGCGATAATTTCTCCCATAATTGAGGTATAAATATCGGAAAAACATTATAATCCTGCGGGCTGCAAACAAAAATTATATATCTTTATATTATATTTAGACCCATCACAAACATTTATTGGAATGAAAATTTAAAACGGAATGAATTATTATTGATTTCATTATTTTTCATCTATACAAGCATAGATAATTTATAATAATAATGCAAGGATCAAATATGTCTAATTCTAGCAATAGGCAGCGCGATGGAGTTACAGGAATCGAGTGTGATACTTTGCTGCAATACCGCACACTTCTAAGAATGTATTAAAATAAAAGAAAGGTAATAAAATAGAAACAGTTATGAAGTATATTTGTTACAAAACACTACATTAAAAACAAAAATATTGTACAAAATAATCATATTTTGTAATGAATCTCGAGGGCTGCAAAATTATTCAAGGCCGTGGGTTGGCCACCCTTGGCTTAGAATTACGAAGTCTGTCGCAAATAACATATATGGCTCTAGAGCAGTGGTCTTCAAACTTTTTCAACTCAAGGAACCCTTTGAACTTGAAAGTGTTTTTGTGGAACCCCTAGAACTAGAAAGTGTTTTCGTACAACCCCTAGAACTAGAAAGTGTTTTCGTACAACCCCTAGAACTAGAAAGTGTTTTCGTACAACCCCATTCCAATCAGAATTTCCCGGGATTTTTAGGGGAAATCTCTCTATATATATATAATTCCTCAGATGTCAAACATTCAAATTGTGGAGTGAGTGAGTGAATATTAACGTCACACTGTTCAGCTACAAGAGAGCTTTTGGTAACGGACCTCGTAATTTTGAACCATGGTCAAGTGACGGGGATGACACCTGAGATAGCACCTCATCTCCTAACTACCACACCACACCAAAGGAAGGACGTTTGAGCTCTCGACAGATTTAATGTGCATCGCCCCTACACGGTGGGTCTTTAGTGGTGCTGGGCTTGAACTTTAAAATTGTGGAACTATTTACCTGTATTTGTACTTGCAGTGCATTCTTCATAGCGCATTAACTTAGAATTCATTTTGAAAAAAAAAAGCAGTGATGAGTTATCTTGAATAATATATGAAACACATGTATAAATGAAAATGCAAAATGTAGATACTGCTTTCCAGACAGAAATTTAAAAAAAAAAAAAATTTCTGCAATGTTATTTCTAAGTTGAATTTTCAGTGAAGGAAATAAAAACGGAATAAAAACATCAGTAGCAATAGTAAATAAATTAATTGAAATTTATATGTTTTAAGAAGAAACTATTAATGTTACTAAAAATATTCTTAAAATTATGGAAAACTTTCTGATTTATTTTAAATCAATGGTATTTCATCTTCGGAATATTTAAAATGCGATGATCAATAAATCCATTTAGTATGTGGAAACTTTCACAATATTTGAAATGAACAGCGGAACAAGAATTTAGAAAAAAAGAAATACACACTTTTCTTTCCAATTCCTGAAATTCTGTCCTATATTCTTTTTTCGTTTAGCCGAAAGAAATAATCTTTTTTTGAAGCTGCGACGATGATTCATTTTATTTAATAACTGAAATAAACTGTGCAAAATAAGTTTTAAAACAGCTGATATTCAAATAACTTTAACTTGGAAAAAAACACAGGAATTTCAATTTTGGAGATATGTAAGAAAAGAATGCGAAATCTGATTCACTTTATCCTGACGATTCAAATGCATTTAATAAATATTAATTGTTCATTTAAATTATTAATAAAATATAACTTATTTAGTATATATAAATAATTTTAAGAAAGGTGGAATAAAAAACAGAGGATAGCTTTTTGTACAAACGTATTTGTAGTTATTTTCAAGCACAGACTCAAACTTTCCTAAGAATGATGTAATTGTAAATAGTATCTTGAATGCCTATAGATTCTTAGAAAACAAGACCCATTTTGAGGGGGGGGGACATCTCTGTTACACAATTCACCGAAGAGTCATAAATTACCCCCTTTCACCAAGGGAACGCAGGGAAAATTTCATGTATCCTTCCGCAAGAAGGCGGAGTTACAAGTTTACTTTCCCCTCATTCCAAATATGCAATGCTGACTTATTTAATTACTCGCAAATAAATTAGTTTAAAAATTTTAAAGTATATGCGTTTGAAAGAGCATAAAAAATAATGGATTTCCGCTGAAAAACTTTTTTTATCCGATAATTGAAAATATTTTTATGATCGTTTCAACGCACTAAATGTAAATTTTCAAGCTTTTAATAAATATTTAAAAAAATTTTTTTAAAAATCGAAATCAAGAGAAACATTAATTTTTTTTTTATCTTTAGGATGCATTTTGTTTCATACAGTTAAAAGCAATACCTTAGACGTAAATTGAATTATAAGAAACTCCATAGGATTAACATTACACTCGGGTTTTCGTGGTGGCGTGTCACTGGGAGCCTTAAGCAACTTTTTCTCTCAAAACCCGCCGTCTTCAAAAGGTTAACATGCTTATAAAATTTGGCTGTGAAATATCAATTTCTTATTTGTGCTTGACAAAGTACAGTCTGTTCAAGCTTTTCCACCTGTCTGAAATAGTTTTGAATGAGATATTTGATAAGCATTACTTATTTTTACTGACTGAGGAATCATGCAGAGATGAGGAAAATAAAAAATAAAAACCTTATGTGATTCTGCAATATGTTCTCTTAAAATGAGTTAAAAGCCACACAACTATCAGCAAATGCACATGCTTTTTTGCTGTGGCTATGAATAACCTACTTCAAATCCATCAAAAATGTGTAAAAGAGGGGAGGAATATATATTGGAAAATTGAGAAATATATCAAGAGTCAAACATTTTTCAACACTTACTAGAAGTCTTAACATTCAGAAATTTTTTCCCCTTCTGTGTACTGTTACCAAAGTAACTTAACAGTTAGCTTAACCAAAGTAACTTAACAGCTAACTTAACCAAAGTAACTTAACAGTTAACTTAACCAAAGTAACTTAACAGTTAACTTAACCAAAGTAACTTAACAGTTAACTTAACCAAAGTAACTTAGAACTCGGCTGTACATATGTTGTACCAAAAGTTTTCTCGTTTACTTTGGCTATGGTACAGTTGCTGATCCAAGCTATTCAGAGACAGTTAATCTCCCCACCTTTTTTCCTAGAACAGTTTTACCGACCCTTTTTATTACCATGCTACAATTGTTCGTAATTGGATTGAGATATTTTATGCCAATTTTAACAGGCTGTGCACGATTTCCTTATCATTAATGACTTTTAAGAACTACCGGTTTAAGTTTTAAAAATAAATACTCCAATTGATAGTTTTACACTGTCCTTGACAGATGAAATTTTCTCCCCCCCCCCCCCTTGATTTTTTAGAATTCCTGCAAGTGGAGATTAAAAATTATGATAAATAAAATTTTGATGATTATGATTAAGTATTTGGAAAATTAGAGAACAGCATTTTGGAAGACAATAATAAAGCTGATTTAGATGTATCAATAAATTTTGATGGGAAAGTAGAAGGCTCATTTTTGTGGAAAGCGGTAGAAAGATGTGAAATGAGTTAGACATATCACCGTTTTTAGGAAAGGTCAGGTTAAAAGTTGATACCAACAATTGTAAAAATGAATATGATTTTTTCAAACTTTTATTTGGGGATGGAATTTTATCAGTTTTGGTAGAAGGTATGTGTATTCTGATATAATTTATTTCCACGAAGAAATGTCTGATAAAAGGAAACAAACGCTTTCATAAAAACCAACTACTAATAACACATTTTAAAATGTGGCAAAAAGTTATTGAAAATTACTTTATTTAAATCTTTATTGTTCACGTCTGATCACAAAAGGATTGTGATAATCGCGATCCTGAATTCATGGCCAGCATTTTCAAAGTTTGAGTCCCAGGGCAATAGAAGGCCTGCCGTTTAATTTGTCAATGCTCAAAGTACTCATGTTGATGCGGTGTGGTTGTTTGGTGAGTAGGGTGACTGCTGAGATGTCGTCTTTGTCACTTGACCATGGTTCAAAATTACAAGGTTCATCACCATTGCTTTAGAATAAAGTAAAATGTTTAATAATGTTAAAAACTTTTTCTTCTGTTGCATATTTTGTCAAATAGTTTTGAAAACATGGGGGATGATAGTTTTCATTCTTGTAATTCAATATATAAGCTACAATAATGATAGATACCACAGGTAAAATGTGTACACTTAGTGATCTTTAACTGGTTGTACATTAAGCTACTACATGACTACCTACCTACATATATATTATTCAATATTCGATGTATTTAAATCTTATTTTAGCTTACTTCTAGAACAGATATTTTAGTAATATATGTTTGCCAATTTCTTTTAAATATTAATGTATGTGACACACTATTATGTAATATCTTAATATTTAATACTAAATAATTATTTGCTGTTTTTAAGGATCACAAAAATATTTTACAAAATTGAGAACAAAAGCCTTAAAAAATTCTAAAATTATTTTACATTTTTTATTATGTGAAGCCTTATTAAACTCTCTATAACATTTTTTCTCATTCGAAAGCAATAAATACAAAAAAAAAAAAAGAAAGAAGAAAAGCCTTGTTTCAGAGTAAATAATTTTAAGCGATTGGGAAAGTCTGAAAACATTGCAATTGAAAGAAATAAAAGTAATAAATATAATCTTTTTTATTCATATGCGGGATTACTGTTCAACATGTGATTCATATACATTCTACTTTCTTAGCACATCTGAAATGCTGGTCATCAAACTGAAGAAAATATCTATTTTAATTTTAGAATTTACTTAAAAAAGATAAGCATGTATTAAAATCCTTTTACATTCTACCCTTTGTAAGGAGAAAACTTTAACTATACCACATGTGGCAAAAATGTACTTGCAGGATTTTCCAGTGGGGAAAGAAATTTTCTGCTTGGACCCAAAACCTCTGAATGGAAGGGATATTTTTCCTCAGCTTATACCAAGTTCTGAAGGTTAATTGTGTTAAAGAAATAACTTTACACTGCAGTGTTTCATTTATAAAGCATTTCAATTTCTTACCTAATAGTAAATAAAAATAATATTTTTTTGTTTTGTTTATAGTCTTATAAAAAAATTATCATTTTTTTATTACTTGTATTGAATTATTAAAACATTTGTTAAAGATTGAATTTTTTCTGGAATTTTGAATTTTCCTCAACTAGAAGTTTAAAAAATATTGAAGCTATGATATTTTTTTTTTATCAAGACACTATTTATTTGGGCAACATTTTCTTGATACTAAGAAATGATTCAGTATACATAACAACTTTTGTAGAGCAATATAAATAAAGTTGTATGATTCAACAACTTTTTACTGTATTCTACTTATTGAACATCTGCATGTAAAAAGCTGATGGAAGAGTTTTTATTGAGAGGATAATTTTTGAGAATGAATAACTCATCTTACCTAAGTAGATAACTTCTTCATTCTCAAAAATGTCATTTTTTCAAATGAAAAGTCATTGAACAATAATCGCTCTTTCTTAAAAAATATTGTCAACAATATTTGTTAATGCTTATTTATAATCAAAATAAGATAACAGTTTACTTTTTTAAGCAAAAATATATTTCAGTGTATGTGCATGAAAAATACAATAAATGTAAAATTATAAGATAAAGAATACAAATACATCTTAATAGTTTCCTGTAAATCACTTCTGAATTCTGTAATCTCTAGTTTATATACTTGCCTAAATCATTTTATATTAGTGTTGAATATTACATATAAAGTAACTAAGGATAATTTTTTAAATATATCTGTTTAACTGTATTCTTTAATTTACATAATAGGGACAAATACCAACAACTGATATTCAGTGCTATGTCTTTCTATCATAAAAAAATAAAGATGTTGCCCCCTGCTATTCTGAAACCTCAAGTGTTATGGTCAGGAAAACAGGCAAGTAGTTAATTATTCACCACTGTTGTAAAGTGTTTTGTTTAATAATTTAATTTTTAAAAAAATTAGTTTTAAGAAATCATAACAAAATTTTTGAAAGTTTTTCCATCCTTTATGTATTACTTTTTAATGAACTATAAATATTTTTAATACAAGATTATGTTTATTCTGAATGAATGTGCGGTTTTTTGAGTATTGAGTATATATTTGAAATATTCTTGGTCTGTAACAGTTTTATCATTTTTCTAAGAAAAAAAAAATATTTTGTAGATATTGCTTTTTTGACTTTTTGCAATTCATTAAAAAAATATTGTTTTATTTTAGTATATTTCTTGATTTATGAATGTAGGTTGTATTTGATTTAGTTAATTCATTTTGTATTTTTATTCAACTTTCACTTCCAGTGCTCTTACATACAGTATGGGCTGCAGTACATTTAGTCTTTTTCTCAAATGACCTTACATGAGTAGGATGTTGGTTTGGAAAATGGATTACACCATCCTCAGTATCCCATTATTTAATCATGGTTTAAAATTGAGATCTGGGGTTAATTATTAGCATTCTTGTGGCTTTTAATGTGTTGCTGATAAATTATTTAATAGATTAGCTTTCTTATTCAGAAAAATATTAAATAAATTAATTTTACATGTTACAATGTTGATTAAAATCTAAAAAAAATTTAAATGTCAGAAATTTTGTTTCCAGGAATAATAAATCTTATTTCATGAGAATCTGGATAAAAGCAGTAAATTTATGTAAAAATAAATTATAGTTTAAAAAAAAAAAACTAAAAAACATGCTTTTATAGTGAATTGAGTTAAAAAGTAAAAAAAAAAATAATTCTTAATATATGAATAAAATTATTAATGAGAAAATTAATGTCATTGGGGTAAAAGCCTGGGGTATATCAATTGTTAGGCTATATTAATTGTTAAAATTTCTTACTTCTATTCTGAAATGCTGAGTTAATGTAAAAATGTAGCACAAAGCACCCCACGCTTTTACCACATTGACATTAATTTTCTCATTAATTATTTTATTCTTATATTAAGAATTATATTTTTACTTTTTCGTTCAATTCACTATAAAAGCATATTTTTTAGTTTTTTTTAAAACTATAACTTATTTTTGATTTTTTAGTTTGATCTACAATAAAAGCATGTTTTTTTAGTTTTTTAAACTATCATTTATTCATTGTTGAATTTATCCTTGAGTTTGATATTTGGAGCCGGAATTACGTGGATGCTGGGATTAGTCTTGCTCTTAAATGGATATTAATTAACGGGTCTGAAGGGTATTTATTATCTCCATTTATGGGGCCTTGGATGAATCCTGTATTGTTATATTTCAAAGATTCCCTCTCTAAAGATAGTCAAACTAATAAAAGTGTGTTATGAAGAAAAAATTCGAATTAAAAAACATTTTTAATGTACCATATTTTTATAACAGATTAAAAAGTTTAAAATTCCTCTTTTCGTTCCCCCCCCCCACATTTTTATGTATTGTCATCCATTCTTGAGCTACGGTTCAAATTTCAAGTCTCTAGCTCTTTGGGAAGTCAGTTTAAAATCAATTACAAAATTCCACTCGGACAGACATACAAGAAAGCGAGTTAATAAAAACATGGTAAAATAAGAAGTGTCAATCGTACTATCACCTTTTAAATGTATTGCTCTAATTTTAATTCGTATCATCACTTCTGAGTGTATTGCTTTATAAAAATAAAAAATATTTAGCAGTTAGAGCATAAATTGTTTTTTTCAACATGTGTGAGTCTTTTTTTTATTTTCATTTTCAGAAAAACTAGACAATTGTTTATATTATGGTAAGAAATTGTTATCACGCATCCACCCTTCCCTTTCTTACATTAAGAGAGAGAACACTTTTTTGTTTTATTTCTGTTAACCACAAGTGTATTTGTTTTGGGGGTTGCACCTTAATCTTTTAGTCACCAAATCTGGAAATGATATATAGGATTAGTCGCCAAATCTGAAAATGGTATATGCAATATGTCGCCAAATCTGGATATCTTTATTCCTGGTGTCCTGATCAGAACAATGGAACAAAATTATGAAATTATTGTATTGTCATCGGTCCTTGACAAGTGTGCAAAATTTCGAATTAATCTGACCTTTTAAAGTGGGAAAAAATCGAGTTCCAAGGTTCCATTACATGCAAGTGAAACTTATAAAAGCGTGTTAATGATAAACATTTTTTGTTTTATTTTAGCACATTGACTGTTGTGGTACTTTTTAGGATTCTGATGTAAAAAGCCAATATCTACAAGTTGTTTATTATTAAAATCATACAAATATTACAAAATTCATATTTACGCTGATGTACAGTGAATTTCTTTAAAACTGCATAAATATAGCAAATAAAAACCTACAAGATAGCTTGTTGGGTCTAGGCAATAATGTAAGCTACTTGAAGCTATCTTGTACTTAGAATTTAATGTATTTGGTACCTTGTTATAATCTATTTTGCAACCAGATTTCAAAATGCTTTTACTCCATTATTAAGCAATGCTTGCATTGCTTTTGAGTTAAAATTTTGAACTTTATACAGAAATTTATTGCAGAATTGTTCTTGAAGATGCTGCTTACTTTGCATTATGCAATTTTTAAATCTTATCAATTTATTTAAAAAATGATACAAAGTTAAAGAAAAAGCTGATCTGAAATTCCTTTTTAAATTTTTATCTCATTGAATGATTTATCTAATTTTTGTCTTGCTTTTTTAGTCCTAAATTATATATGCATTTGTATTAACAGCATTTCATTGAGTTTTAATTTATCAAAGAAAAAAAAACTTTTAATCTTTCATTTAGCAATGACTGTTTTTGAATTTTTGATTAATTTTTTGCTTAATTGTAACTTAAGTAAAAGTGAAATTATAAAATAAAAGGCAATTAAGGTAACAATTATAAACAGTTCTTCATATGTCAGAGTTAAATGCCCTAAGTTTTTCCTGAGAAGGTCTTTTAATTTTCCAATTAGCCTTTCCTAGAATCCTCCCCACCATGGGGCAGATGGTGGGTTGAATTTCCATCTTATTTGGTTAATCTCAAATTCGCTTTGAATTTTTGTCCAATCAAGTCGCTTCAATGCTGTACTTAAGCCTGTAAAATGAGTTCTGTTGTCTAAGTATAGAATGGATATTCTACTTCTTCTTGCGATAAATCTTCGTAATGCTTGAATAAAAGCATTTGTACTGAGAGAAGGTATTAATTCTAGGTGGACAGCTCTGTAAATAGCACAGGAAAAGAGGACCATCCAAACCTTCTCATTTGACTTGGTTATTAAAGGTCCAGCCAAATCTACACGACACTTCAAATACTGCTGCTGATAGTCTGGTTTGATCTCGAGGCAGAGATGGAAATAGAATTTCAAGGTTCTTCGTTTTTTGTCTTTTACAGATGATACAGTCTCTAATAACGGAACGAACAGTTCTCCAACCTTTAATGATCCAAAATCTCTGTTGTAAAATCGTTAGAAGTATGGAAGTTCCTGCATGCTTGTGAACTAAGTGTTCTTGCTCAATAAGTCGTTTGATCATTAAATATTTAGGTGGAAGAATCAATGGAGCAATGAATTCAGGCAATTCATCTTCGTTGTCAATTCTGGACTTTAATCGGAGTACGCCATCATTATCAGCAGAAATTTGAAAGTTTCTCAAAGATTTTCTTCCTTCTTCTTTATTAAAACACTCCTTTTGTGCTGAAGGCAGTAATGTTTTCTGAGCTTCTATTATTTCTTCTTGTGTTAAATCTGCATGTTTCCTTAAATTTTTAGCTTTCGGCTGAAAGCATAATATCCATGCTAAGACTCTTACTATTTTTGAAAATTTAGAAATTGTTGTTGCTAATAGAGTTACAGTGGATTTAAATTCTATATTGCTAGCTGAGACGACAATTTTTCGCTTCTCTTTTTCAACTTCTTCTTCATTGACACTACCAAATGAATTAGGCCAGTCTTTAGATTTCTTTAGCCAAGTAGGTTCTAGCCACCACTCAGATTTCAAAAGCTGTCTGGGTCCGCATCCTCTAGAGAGAATGTCAGCAGGATTTTAATTTCATCTAACATGGAACCAGTTTTCAAGGGTAGTCAGCGTTCTTATTTCAACAATTCGATTATTCACAAACACTGACCATTGTTCTTGTCTCTTGATCCAGGTCAACACTGTTGATGAGTCCGTCCAAAAATAAGAATTAATATTCTCAATTTCTGGTTTCAGAGCATGACTCACCGAATCAAATAATCTCACTCCAATAGTAGCTCCCATCAATTCAAGGCAAGGGATTGTTATTTTCTTCATCAGAGTTATTCTTGACTTGGCTTGGAGTAACTGGACATTGACTGCACCATCAGAAGATTCGCATCTCATAAATACACAAGCCAAATAAGCAGTCTAACTTGCATCAACAAATATATGGAGACTTAGGTTCAATTCTGTAGTTACTCCTAACAATCTTGAGATCTTAATATCACTTAAATAGTGTAAACCTTTCAACCATGAAAGGAATTTCCTTTTTATGTTTTCATTAACTTCTGAATCCCAGTGATCATTGTTCTTCCAAGTTTCTTGAAGTAAAAGTTTTGGTCTTATCAAAGCTGGAGAAATAAATCCAATCCAATTGGATCAAAAATTCGGCTTGTGAGGGACAAAATTTTCCTTTTTGTTAATGTTCCCGGTTCTTCCAGTTTCAGGGATTCCGAATCAATTTTTAAAGTATCAGAGTCTTTATTCCATATCAAGCCTAAAACATTTGTACTAGAACTTGAATGGGGGCAGACATAAAGTTTGTTGCTCTCCCAACCTCTTAAGTCAAATTGACCTTCTTTCATAATTTCTGTGACTGCCTTCATAAATTTTTCTAATTCTGGCAGATTCTTCACGCTCATGACACAATTGTCTACATAAAAACTGCTTCGTAAATTTTCTAGCAGTTTTTCAGAATGTTGTAACTTGTAAGTATCTCTTGACAAATGATGATGAATGACTGCCATCAATAAAAACGGGCTGCTGGTCAGGCTGAAAACTACTCATTGGTGTCTATAGGTCTTGACATTATTTTTTTCATCATACAGAAAAAATGCAAGAAATTTTGATCGTTTTCATTGAGGGAGATTTGTAGGAATGCTCTTTTAATATCCGAAACTACACGGACTTCATACAGTCAAAATCTGATTAAAATGGTGGAAATTGTCTCGATAAAGTTCATTCCAGTCTCTAAACAATCATTCAAGGATGGGTAGTTAGGGATCTTTGCTGAGGCATCGAAGATGGGCCTAATTTTCAAAGAAGATATAACTGAGGTTTCTTTAATAACTGGACGATCAGGAAGGTACTGCAACTCCTGCAACGACAATTCTTCGCAAGAAACTTCTTCAATCATTCCTTCTATTCATTCTCCAAAAACCTGCTGGTACTTTTCTTTGTATCCTGTTTTGTCCAATTTCTTATAAGTAGAATCTAACCTCTTGTAAGCTAACTCATAGTTATTGGGTAAAAGGGCATGATCTTTTTTCTAGGGTAAGCTTACTTCGTACCTTCCATCTGAATTTTGCTGAACAGTATCCCAAAAGTGAATCATTGCGGCTTTTCGCAAATCCTATTTAGTTCTACAGGATCTCTAATACCGAGCAGATCTAAGTCCCACAAGAATGAAACTGACAATTCCTGAGACAGCATACTAACAACAGTTATATTCACATTTTGATGCTGTAACTGAGGAACTTTTCCCATTAATGTCCAACCTAATTTAGTCCCCATGGCAACTAATCCAAATGTCAATTTTTCTTGTTTTCCCGTAAATAGTTTACCAACAACGTTGGCTCCTAAAAGTATTTCAATGGATTCGGAATCATTTTGAAAGTCAGTTATAAATATTTTATTTCGTTTCAACTCCCTCATCCAAGGTCCTTACCTAACGCTAGCTATGTCATTGCAAATTATATCTTGTCCTAAAGCATCTAAACTACAGCTATATTTGCCGTCAAGGCTATAAAGATACATTTTATAACAATTTTGCCTTTGTGTTTCAGTTTTCTCACCCCCAAATAATGCATGCGAAAATTCTTCTTCTCTCTGAATTTCAAAACCTAACTCCTCTGTGGTAGATTTTTTAATGTAAGATCTTTGGGAACCCGTATCTAAAATAACTCTAGCCTTACATTGTGTCTTTTTTCCTTTAATATTAACTACAAGAGTTTGCAAAAACACTTCATGTGTTGCACTTGTGTGCGAATACAAAGTGTTTGTAACCCTTTCATTCATATCATTAATACTTTGTTTTGGTGTTTGATCCAATTTATTAACTTCTAAGTTGGGACACATTAATTTTAAATGTCTTTCAGAGCAGAGATTACTTTTAATACTAGATGAACAGAGTTTTGCTAAATGACCTTTCGTTAAACTAATACGGCATAAACCTTTCCTTTTAATCGCTGACAATTTT
Source organism: Trichonephila clavata (assembly GCA_019973975.1). Classification (NCBI taxonomy): domain Eukaryota; kingdom Metazoa; phylum Arthropoda; class Arachnida; order Araneae; family Nephilidae; genus Trichonephila; species Trichonephila clavata. The sequence continues at coordinate 13,896 of BMAO01001136.1, read as the reverse complement.
TCATCTAAAGAAATATAATATGCTTTCTTACACGATTGAGTTTCATGATTTTTAAAACAAAACATAGATGAATTATCATTTGATTTCTGGCTAAGCAGTTCGATTGCTGAAGGTTTTCGATCTCGAGAATTTGCTGGCGCAGTGTTTTTCCGTTCCGAGGAAAAGTGAAATATGTCTGTTCTACTTAACTGGATTTTCTCTTCAGTTTCTACCTCGTTTTTCAAAAAAGGAATTATTGCATCGTGACTTGATAATTTTAGTTCGTTTTCCAGACTTTTCCTTTGCCGTTCAAATGAACGTAACACATTAATGGGTAATGAACTTTCAACAAGAGGATATAATATAACCCCACACATTTCAGATGTTACTCCTAAGGAGCTCAATGCTCTCAATTGAGTAGATAATTTATTATATAAACAACTCAAAGAATCGCTTTTATTCCTATTTGCATTGTTCAAAACAAGCTTTAATAGCTCTCTTGCATAAAAATCTATTAACAAGTCTTTTCTACCCTATCTTTCCTACAAACTTTCTAAAGCTTAAGAATAGTTTTCATCTGTTATAGGAAAAGATTCTACGATTTCTCTAGATTCTGATTTTAATTTCATTGACTGGATTAAATAATGTACTTTATCCGCATTTGTCAGATTCATATTTTCATGTATATTTTTAAATTGATTCCAAAATGATAACCAATCTTTCAAGTCTCCACTGAATTTATAAAGCTCTATTTCGAGGAGTCGTTGACATAATGTTTTGGAAATTTATCATTTTGTAACTGCAAGCCATTATTGGTAAAAGCAGTCTCATTCTCCTTCGTAATCTTTTTCAAGTGCTCTAACGCACGTTTAGCTCGTAGCTGAATTCTCAACAGTTTTTCTCGGTATTCTTCAACCGCAATAAATTCATTTTCAAAATCTTGTTCGTTTTCTAAGCCATCTAAATAACCATTATGAATTATTTCTAAAGAGTCTGCTTTTTGCTTAAACAATTCTAAGCACATTTCAATTTCGTCATATTCGACACTATCGTCAGTTAATGCGCTTTCTAATTTTTTATATGCTTTCGTAAATGAAGCTCTTTGAGCGGTTTTGTTTCTTTTTATTATTTCCATTTCTACTATCTTAATTATTTAAATCTTCTAAACTTTGTTTCAATGCATCCAGTGCTTAAAATTGATCATTCAAGTATTCAAAACATATATCAAATCTCCATGCATATCTTCAAAATGGAAAATAATAAATCTTTGCCTACCTCTTCATTTCTTTGTTGCCGTTCCAATCAAGATCAAGCTGCCCAAGCAGGGGCGCCATATTGTGGTGTTCTTAGTTGATCCATGCGATCGTTATTATTCAAATGAGAGGCTCTCATGGAGTTGACATCAAAGAGACTTCTTTTCTGATAAGCAACTAATGTTTATTTTTACAATATAATTTTAAAACTAATCTACTTTTTACAAAAACGCTACATAATGCATTCCGCTCGCCTTGCCTCATTACACATCTGTTCAATGTCTTGTTACCATTCCGTTTCTTGTCAACAACTCGAGTCTCCCTCTGTTTGCAAGCTCACTTCACATAACGGACGCTAGAGGGTGCAACAACAGGTTTAAGAATTTAATCTGTATTTTTGATTATTTCACTGTTTGTATATCATGGATTAAACTTATTTAAATTGTTTTTTCATTCTAATTTTTACCAGTTAAGACTAATTAATAAGTATTTATGAAATTGATATGAATTAGTCATGATAATGTGTTTATAATTATGGAAAATAAAGATTGCTTTAAATTACTTTTTATTGCCTCTTCTTTCAGCATGTAATTTCTCTTTTCAGGTGGTGTCTACCATTATTATAAATCTAATTCCTGAAGGAAAAATTCCTCCAACTCTTGAAGGAAAAACAAAAGTTTCTCGAAAGGTAAAGAAATATTTCTTAATTCCAAGGATATTTGAATAAAATGTACTAAATTTAGTATAAAGTAATTGGTATATAATCAAATTGTAGCTTTATTGGTCGTTAATGTGAGTCAATTTAGTCGAATTAGTGGTAAATATGAGACAAATATTAATTCATAATATCTTCCAAACCAACATTTTATTTACAGCACAATAACTGACTGAAATTTTATTCTATTGCCAGAAAACATTTTATATTAGCCAAGAAATAAATTACAAAATAACATAATCTTTAAACATAAAGTCTTGCGTTGCATAGAAAAGTTTGTTTTCTTTTCGTTGATTTCTTACTGTTTGTACGCAGACTAGGCATCTTTGTTTTTCTCTCTTTTATTCACATTTAGTTTACAAAAATGTCTTCCAGAAAGCCTTAACTATTGCAATACCAGCACAAAATTGTCTATCCACTTAGAAAGAAAAAAAAAATGAATAAAAATGGGAAATCCTAATGCTTATATCCCCATAGATAAAGGTGAAACAAAAACATTATTCGATGCTTTTGAAATCGCCCGATGTTTTACTTCACATGCAACTACAGCCGAGCATCAGCTGAGTTTTGTTTACTTTATATATAATGCTCACAAATCTAAACAAAATATCAGGAATCAGAAATAACTTCACAAACACAAAGTCAAAACCTTAGAGGTACAATTGAATTAAATATAGCGGACATATAGCCCCATTTTGTTGTTTAAAACAATACTAATTAAACATGTACGCTTGAGGATGCAAAAATGACACACCCATCCTGTAGATCAGTATGAACCACGATTCACCAATGCATTTTTTGGCTACCAGTGACATTTGGGGTGGATGCATATGTGACACATTTGTCTTTAAAATGCTTTCCATTGATCAGTACATTGTCACAAAAAGGTTAATAAAAAGGATAAATGCATTTTTATTATAAAATTTGCATTGTTTTTTTATTTGATTTTCAAAGATAGTACGTTCCTACCATTATTATTGTAAAATGATTTGCACCATATTTTTGCTTTACTTAATTACATTAGCATTTAAATAATGTGTTTTGAATTTGTATTGGCATGCATTTGAATCAACTTCACTGTTTTGAATTTGACCCTTTTAACAACTACATAGGAATGGTAGTGATGTTTCATGCTTAAAATGGAGATATTTACTGACTCAGTTGTCAACGAACCTCATTTTTTTGGCTAGGTAGTTTAGAAACATTGAAAAATTATCAAAGATGAAGGAGGTTGAGTGAAATAATTCATCTTTGAACACCACAGTACTCAATTATATTCTTATGATAGTAATTTTCCTCTAGTTGAACTCTGTGGAGTTTAGATTTGTATTTTGTAGGGATTAAAGAAGCTCGGTATGCTTGCACAAGAATGAGAAATAGGATTGAGAACATTGTTTCTGTATTAAGCACTAGCTGGAGTATCCATCCTTGGTATGGAGAATTTTAAAAATAAAACTCGTCAATATCTCCAGCTAGTTAATGTAATTTTGTTATTGATTGCTCATATCAAGTCAGATGCAAGACAGCAGTTCCAAACATTTTAAATAATGCTTTTTAATAATCTTCTGAAAAATTTGTAGAGAGTTTTTGTAAAATTAAATTTTTTTGGGCTGATTTGTCCAAAAAAGAAAAAAAAAAAAAAAACTACTGCAAAGAACAAGTACAAAGATTTTCCCCATCATATATCATGATATGTGAGAAAATATTCATAAAAAAATATGCAAAGCAAAAAAATGTGAAACAGAAGAAAAATGTGCTTACTGATTATGTAGTTAAAAATTCTAATAAATCCACCAAATTATTATCCCTGTAAATTTCTGGGTTCTTTTTGAGGATTTTGCTGACTGGTGTCGTGTTCTAATGGTAAAAAAAAATCACCTCAACATTCCGTCCTGATAATTTGTTTTCATCTTACTAAGGGACACATAACAAAATAAGTAGATTTAAAAAATATTCAATTCAATTGAAAATACGTTGTCCGTTGTTTCTTTATCCCTTGTGTTTTTTTTTTCCACTGACCATGTTTTTCCGCCCCTGGTTTTCTAGTTCAGGCTGCTCTTGTCTGGTCTAGTCTGATCTAGTCTCTCCCGGTTGCCAAGTCCCCCTCTATATAACTGACTGGCTGCCAAATACTCACATATATGTTCTACCCATTGCCAGATCTCTCACACATGTTTGATCTGTTGCCAGGTGAGGGTACTAGATCTTTACAGTCCCTATCTCCTATTATTTTTTAAAAGAAGGTAAAATGTTCGTTTCACATACTATATGCATCTACATCATTTAGACTTATAGGTTTCTGGATAAAAAAATTAAAAATTAGAAATTGACATGTTTGGGTGTCGTTTTTATAGATTCATCTGAAAATTGGGTGTTTTACTCCACACAAAGTCAGTCCTTCTTTAAAATAGTGAAAGAATTGTAACTCTACAATGTTCCAAGCTGGTTTGCTTATAAGTACTGTATCTTACCATTGACCAATTTTATCAAATCAAAAGATGTTGTCCAAGGCCACTAATGGAACCAGTTGTGAAAAACTGTTCCTGTGCTTGTTTAAATAGAATGATACCGTATTTACTCGAAATTAAGCTGCATCCCAAATTCTCAACAAGTCTGTGGGAAATGAAAAATAGAGTAAAACAGTTATGAACCTGTAATTGTTCTAATTGCCCCATGTAACACATTTTTTAAATTCTATTCTAAGCCGCAACCGATTTTCAGTAGCTTTAATATTGGAAAAAAAGTGCTGCTTAGATTCAAATAAATACGGTAATAACAGCATTAGTCAATGTTCTTTTGAATTGACAACATTGGTTGATGGTATAATATGTTTGTTGTCTTATGGTCTAGATAAAAAAATATGCTAAGTATTAACTTAAGTACAAAAGGTATTTAAAGCAAATATAGTAAGCTTAACTTTGAAACTCTATCATAAACATTTCCAAATAAAGCTCTTAATTTAGTCCACAATTTTTAGTGATGGAGAAAAACCATCCGTCCAAAATTGGTCGTTTGGTCTTCTGTCAAATATGCTAAAAGTTTTTCACCAATTTGGTGAGATAAAAATAGCATCCATGCGATAAAAATGCGATCCATGCAGTATATGAAACCGGACACTATACGAATATTGAAAATCATCACATGCGGGAAACATGCTTAAAAAAAAAAAGCAAAATAGGTGCAAAACATTGCAATTTTACCTTTATTGGGGAAAATAATCACTTATTTTTCACTGTACCTTTGTACACTTTCGTTTTTTTCCTGCAAGGTCTCTTATTCTCTTGAGCAGCAGTAGTTGAGTAGGAAAGCACTCTGATTGTTGTTCATACCACTCCATAGCTGTCTCTAACACAGAAAACGCGTCAATATTTGATGGATCCTTGCTACTTTCGTTGTTGTTATTGTCCTTGTCATCATCTGTTTCATCGTCAACTGGGTCGGATTCATCTTGCACGGAAGTCACAATCTCGTTATCATTTAAAATGGTTTATGGGCTTTTTTTGGTCAGAAATTGACTTTTCAACATTATAAAACTGTGCTAGAGACACTCCACTTTCTCCCTTCGTGAGATGGTTTAATATTTCAAGTTTTGTCTCTATGTTCAAGACGTTGTGCTTCCGTTTTGAATTCGAAGCCATAAACTCAACAAATGGCATGAATACACCCTTCACTTGGAAACAAATTTACCTAATATTCTGCGAAGATGTTTACCAAATCACACAGGTGAAATTCTCCAAATATCCTTCTCATTGGGTTTTCCTGTCACTTTTGGACTCACGGAAACAACTGTTGAGCATTGCACTGTTCCAAAACGTATCCGGATTTTGGTTTGGATATTTGACGCTCCGGATAATAAATGTTCGGATAAACGACGTTCTACTGTACTGAAAAAGATTAAATAGGCTTAATTTTAATCAGGCTATACAACTTAAGTGCAGAAACAAAACCCTAAACACATCATTTTGCATAGAAACAGATTCAGTTGTTGAAAGGGTAATTTTTGTTTAAGATGATTTATTCAAAAATAATTTTAATTTATCTCAAAGAAAATGTAAATGAATCAATATAATGTTAAATAAATAATGAAAAAGTTTGACAATTTCTAAAAAAAACATGCAAAGAATAATTTGCTATATTCAGATGGAGGTGGTGTCTAGAGAAGACATCAGAACTATGATGAATTGCTTCAAAATCTACACTATCAAAATTCGAAGGTAAACAAATATATGTATGCATGTGCGCCTGTCTTCTCGTGAACTGCACAACACAGAAACTCACTGTAGGTACCAAAAAACGGGGAATGATCCAAGGAAGCTGTTTTGACCATTTATATTCTGACATTGCAATTAGTTGAAAAGCTATGAATAAAAATGCATAATTTTTTTTACCTTTGTTGTTTATTCTGCCAAGCGTCTTTTCCATTTCTGCGGAGTGAAGTTCCAACTTTTTCCACGTTTTTAAAACAACAATCTAGTTGTTTCTATCAAACTCAGACAAAAAATAATAACAGAATTGGAAAGATCATTTATACCGCCATGATACGGTATAACTTTTTTTTTTTACAAAATAACTATATTTTCTATTTTTTATGATTTTTTCTAAAATGAGTCAAAATCGAGGCATTTTCATGAAAATGATTTCTAAATTGTTCCGTATGAATTTCAACCTCGCATTAATGAATCAATATTCTACATTAAAAAGTTCATGCTTTTCTCTTTTAGAATCAGTCATTCAAAAAATAAAATGTCAAAAACTTTTTTTGACAATTTTTCAAAAAATAGTCAAAATTTTTAAACATTAAAAAACTTTGACATTTATTAAGATAATCGCACAAAACTTTTTTTCCATGTGTAAACAAGTATTATCCATAATCTATATAAAGATTGAAAAAATTGCTTACATAGTACCTATTTTAATTTAGGATGTCTTACATATATATTGATCTGTATTAACAAAAATTGAATTGTATGTTAAGAATCTTAAAGAAAATATTTGTTTTTTTCCTTTTTATTCTGATCACCTTGTGCTTTATTTTTTTTAGCATTACTCTTTTAATACTTAATTGTAAATTTTTTTTCTCATTTTTTCCCCCTCATTTTTATGAATAAAATAACCTTTAAGCTTGCCATTGCATGCATACTGTATTTTAGCACATTATTTTTGAAATATTATTTTAATTACAGTGTTATTACATTTAATATTTTTTCTTTGTATGCTCTCTAATATTTTTAATATATATTTTACCAAATTTTTCTCTAATATTTTTCAATGAGAAAGAGGAAAGCAATGAGAAAATTAATTTCATATTTAAATGAATTTGTGATCTTCATTAAAATTGTTTGTCTAAAGTATGTTTGAGTATTTTTGTGATACATTTATATAATTTTAAATTTAAAAGAGAAAAATGTCATTTATTTAGAACTGGAAATCACATTCTCCCCCAAAACGCTCTTTAAGTGATAATACTGACGACTACATGACTGAATCAGATGTCATAATTAGGCAAGGGGAGCTTCTTTGTGGTGTGATAGACAAGGGTCAAGTGGGTCCAACACCATATAGTGTAATTCATCTGTGTTATGAAGTAAGTAATTCTCAATTATTGTAGTTTTCTTTATTGGCTATAAAGACAATGATAGCCTGATGGCCAATAATAAGCTTTACGATGCTTTTTGGAGTTGAGTTTTGGTTTCATTTGATACTACTGAACTGAAAAAAATTTATTTAGTGGTTATTGTAAGTCATACTGAATCTTGGAATCCAGTAATCCAAATAATGTTGTTAGGAAAATGAAGGTGATATTGAATCAAGTGACTTGTCACTTGACTGTGTTCAAAATAAGGTTCATCATCAATAATAATTAATTGAGCAAATTAAATGGGATTTTATGAAACATTCAAAATGTAATGCAAATAGAGTTTTTCATCTTACTTGTATGTTTTCTTTGTTTCCTTAAATTGGTTAGATTCTATCAAGAGCATTTGCTTATTCAGCTTTATCATTCATTTCAAATCTAATCTTTCAATTTTTTCGGAGGAGAGGGATGTTAGGAGATTTATAGTATGTAGTTGTGAGATCTGCAACTGATGACAGGCATAAACTTGGATATTAATTACACAAATAAGGATGCATTATATATGGAGGATGCATTATATATGCATATGGAGGATGCATTAAATGTGCATATATTTGCAACTCTCCATAATCAAATTTAAATTATTTCCAAACTGACTATTGAAGTTGTGGAAAACTATTGCAAATCATTGCTTGTTGGTTTGACATAATTCCTCCTGGGGGGGGGGGCATTAAATTTAGCTATGAGCAATCAGGACTATTTCTCAAAGTACTTAAATTCAAATTTTATGCTGTTAAGGCACTGAAGCATTTTTGCTTCCAATAATTTCAAATATGTTAAACAGCTTGCTTATATATATTTTATGTGTTCTATAATTGTACACCAGAGAGATTTTTTACTAAGCATGAATTTTTTTCTGACTTATGCCAGCTTAATCTTTTAAAACTAGTAAATATGTGTAAATGAATCTTTCATTTTAAATGTAAGTTTTTTTTATATAAGATTTTAACATCACATTTTAATTTTAGTGCAACAAAGTACCATAAATTGTTGACCTTGACTTTTATTTCATGCTTCATAATTTCATGCCTGTTTCATATTTTTTATTTTATCTATTCTGGTTATTTATTATGATGGGTATTAAAGACACTGCAAGTTCTGATGGAGACAGTACAACTGCTATCCAATTTAAATCTCCTGTGCTTGCCAGTGTAGCTTTCAAATCACTGTCGTGTTAGAAATTGAATTTGACTCTTTACTTTGCACAGATTGAAAGTCAACCTGCCAGAGTGAAAATTACAGCAGAGAACAAGTACCATCATGTCATTACTCTCATTGAAACCAAAATTTATACTCATGTTACTGCCATCGTAATGAATCCTCTTGTCAATGTGAAATATAAGGCAGGGGTCGGCAACCTTTCAGCTGTGGCATGCCAAACCTACCTACCAACATGATTCAGCGTACCAAGCAATAGCAAATATTTGAAACAATTTGATTCCCACGACAATACATGCAGAATTAGGAGAAATAGATGTCAAATACAAATTTAATTATATGCTAATTATGCATCATTTAAAGATATTTATTAACATAAAATACAACTATTACTTCAATATAAATACAAATATTAAAACTCTGCACATAAATATGTATATTTTTAGATTTTTAAGGAAAAAACTTAAAATATGACTGTTCTTCAATATAAATCAAAAATTAAAATTGTATATATATTATGCATTTTAAAAATATTTATGAAACTAGAAATAAACATCAAGTATAAGTGTTAATGCAGCAAAGTTAAATAAAAAATTAAAATTTTAATGCGAACCTTGTCCCTGCAGAGCTCTACTTAATATCACAATATCAGGGGTATAGTTCGTTACTTTCAATTTGACACAGGATTCAGAATGTTCAGCAGTTAAACAATTTCTTAGTGGATTCAAAATATATTTCATTTGAGAAAAAATTTGTTCACATAGATATGTGGAACCAAAAGCGGAAAGCAGGATGCATGCTATTTTTTTCAAACAATTAAATCTTTTTAGCAATGACATCAGCAATTTAAAATAGCTGTTGATTTATTGCTAGAGTTATCTTCCAAATTTTTCCGTAACTCCGTAAATTTTGTTTTCCATAATTTTGAAGATATTAATTCAATAACTTCCATTTCAAAATTATCAGTTTCCTTCCACTCAAAAATTGACAATTCGAATGGGATTATTATTGGGTCTATTAAATCAGGTTTAACTAGAAAAGAAAATATAGGCATACAAGCTTCAAAGTCTTTGCATCTTTTAGAAAACTCCTCCTTACGTGCTTCAATGTAAGTTTGAAGTTCATCTTTGTCTACGGTTGATGTATTTGCAAGCGCTTTAACATTTGGGAAGTATTTGTAGGTACTAGTATTAATATCATGGGGAAATATATTTAATTTTGTAGCAAAGCCCTCCCAATATTCAAAAAGTTCAAGTACTGTTTGACTTTTTCTTTGCAATCCTAAGTTTAGTTCATTGAGATGTTTAGTTATATCTGTCAGAAACATCAATTTACATAACTATTCCTTGTCTAATTTGGGAAAATGTTGTCCCTTCTCATTAAGAAAAATTTTAATGTGCTCCATGCATGACACAAACTTATTCAATGCATTACTACGACTAAGCCAACGGACATGACTGTAAAAGGGAAGATCCCCATATTCACTTTCCATTTCTTCTAAAAGAGATTTAAATTGTCTGTGTACTAATGAAGATGGAGACACTATAAAATTAACTATTTTAACAACAGTATTCATTACAGAAATTAAGCATTGAGACGAAATTTTGGCAACTAAACTTTCCTGATGTATTATGCAATGAAGTTCAATAATTTATGTCCAATATGATTTTCAAGATGTTTGACAAATCCTTTTTCCTTGCCAACCATTGCAGAGCGCCAACAGTAGTTACACAAAATATTTATTTATATTATATTTTTTCTTTCAAAATGATTTATAAATGAAAAAAGAATATCCTGCCCTTTAGTTGTACCAGACAGAGGAATCATACATCATAATTCTTCATAAATTCGATTTTTATCACTATATCGTGCAATTACTGCAAGGCATGCAACATCATTTACGTCTTTACTTTCATCAAAAGCAATGCTAAATGCAACAGTTTCTTGTAAACATGAATTTTGTTTCGCAGTTACATTTTCTGCCATTTGTGTTATTCTTCTTTCAACAGTTCGCGCAGAAGCAGGTATTTCTTGAATTCGTGATAATATTGTTTTCAAGTTAGGTAAATCGCTGAACAATATTTCAGCACTTTTTAAAAATGTGTCCTTTATAGGTTCGCCATCTGTAAAAGCTTTTCCTTTGGCTGCTAAACAATGAGCAATGACGAAACTACATTCTGTGGCTTTTGGTTTGAATCCAATTGTTTGACAAAAAAATGTAATTTCCTTTTTATATCCAGAAATAGCTCTTTCTAAAACTTCCCATTTCTCATCAGAATTCTTAAATGTGGTCTGGTGTTTAGTTTGAAAATGTCTTTGTATACTTGACGTACGACATACAACACTTTCGCTACATAGCACACATACAGCGCGATCTTTTTGTTGTATGAATCCAAATTCGTTAGTCCAAGAATCTTGGAAATCGCAAACATCAAGTTTTCTTTTTTTTCGTCGCCATTTGATTCAATATGTAACTATTAACTGGCGCAATGATGAAACAAACAATATACAAATTTTCACAATAAAACTAACAACGTGACAAAGTTAAAAGTAACCAAAAAAATCACATTGTGCATCAAACTGAATTTAACTTTCGACTGAATTCATACTCAGTATTCATATATCGATGTGACTAATAGAAAACATAAAAAAATGTGTTCTAATATCTATTTCTATTAGCTTAATTCGCTCCAAAAGTAAAACATAAAATAATTATGACTTCTTTGGCACAACACTCAAAAAATTACATTTTCTCTTAATATTTAGTTAAAAAGGACCTTTGTTATGAAATCTGATTCACTTGCCTAATTAACCCACATCATTGTTTGTTTTATTTTCACCGAATTTATTTCCAATCCAAATTATATATGTTGATAGAATAACTATTTTTGTTTAATATATTTCCGATGGAAAACGTCTGTTAAGCAGAATTTTGATTTATACCTAAGACTTTTCTTTTCCGTCGATGCCCAAACTTTTGGTGGGTAAAAGACAAACTACTGACTTTTTTATTTACAGAGCCGTGATGAATGATTCTCAATTTGGCAAGTATTACACAAAATTTTTTATTTGTGTAATATAATGCTAATAGTAAGTGTTTTGGCCCATCGATATCTCAGCTTAAATTAAAATACTCATACTCAAAATTAAAAACTCATTGGACTGCGTTGTATATATGTCTCTTTATTTCGAAGGCCCATCGCCAACTGCTCGCTCTTTGCACTGTCACTCCTCGCCTCTTAGTGGCCGCACCCCAATCGCTGATCATATTTCACCTCCCCACATTTGGGAAGCGATCACAGCTGTTACCAGTGGCGAGGCACTCAACATACCGCCCGCCTTGACAAATTTAAAAAAATTTCAACATACAATCAAGCAATTACAAATACATGATACATTTTACAATAAACAAAAACAAAAAAAAACACTGCACACTATGGAAATACAATGCATTGCTACACACACAGAACAATATCAAATAATTCAATTACAATTAAAACGTAATTTAACAATTTTACTAACAGGTCGTTTATATACACCTTTACCTGTTTTTAATGTTACTACTCTAGTTATGTCATCTGTACCTGGATGAACCTCTACTATTTTGGCAAGATTCCAATTCAGTAATTTTGAATTATCTTCACCTTTAACCAAAACTGCTTCATTTTCCTTAAATTTTTGGTTGCCTTTATATCATTTAGGTCTCGATTGAAGACGATTTAAGTAATCTGAAGTCCATCGACTCCAAAATGTTTGAGTCATTCTTTGGACTAATTCCCATCTACTGAGCCTATTCATAGGAACTTCTTTAAAATCTGGATCCGGCAAAGATGTTAATGATGAGCCAATTAGAAAATGAGCTGAAGTTAGAGCTAAATCATCATTGGGATCTTCGGAGAGAGGGCACAGAGGTCATGAATTTAAAACGGCCTCCACTTGTGTGACAAGTGTAAAAAATTCTTCATGAGTAAGAATAGTATTTCCCACAACCCTTTTAAGGTGATTTTTTAATGATTTAACTCCAGCTTCTCACAAGCCTCCAAAATGAGGTGTGGCAGGAGGATTAAAATGCCATTTAACACCCTCAGAAGCAAGAAAATCTTCAAATTTTTCTGAACTTTCCTTTTTAAATAGCCCTTTTAAAATTTTACGAAACTCATTGTTGGCCCCTACGAAGTTAGTTCCATTATCACTAAAAATATCACTAGGTCTACCTCTACGAGAGATAAATCTTTTTAATGAACCAATAAACGCTTCAGTACTTAAGTTACTTACAATTTCTAAATGAATGGCTCTAACAACAAAACATACAAATATAACATTTATACACTTTTTTTGCTCTACCTGGAATCAATTTTATAAGGAAAGGACCACAAAAATCCAGCCCTACTTTATTAAACACTCTCGCAATGCTTACTCTGGCACTAGGTAAATCTGCCATCATTTGGTTTTTACCTTTTGCACTTACCTTAAGACATTTAATGCATTGCTTAATTACACGTTTGACTTTGGATCTGCCATTCACAATCCAAAATTTGGATCTTATGTTTGCCAAAGTAGCCTCAGTACCTGTATGCAAATAAGAAACATGATAATGTTTAATAATTAAGTCACAAATAGGGTGGTTGTTGGGGATTAGCATAGGATGTTTTTGTTCGGTAGATAGATTGGAATGTCTCAGTCTTCCACCCACACAGAGTATTTTCCTCTCGTCTAAAAATGGAGACAAAGTTAATAAGTTGCTGGAATCTGGTAATTGTTGTCCTCTTTCAATACACCAAATTTCCTTTGAAAAATATACAGATTGTACATTTCTTACTAAGCAAAATAAAGCTGTGGACAATTCAGTTAGTTAAACTGCCAGTGGTTATCTGTAATGGATTTCTTGTATTCTCCTTGAAACGCACACACCATGCAAGGATTCGTTGCAGTTTCAAAAAAGAAGAACACTTATCAATGATGGGAAGAATCTCGTTATTTTGCACTAAGAAACACATTGAATCCATTTGATTATCTTTCAGCTCTCGTTGGTAAGGTTCACAATTATGGATCTCATCGACGTATGTAGGAAAGTTCACTGCAGGCACTTCTAGAAAAGCTGGCCCGAACCACCACAAATCACTTTGTTGAATTTTTTCTGGGTCAAGTCCTCTTGA